>JAJJHQ010013222.1:1124885-1179512 GCA_021223825.1 Drosophila ironensis
AGTGCCTGTCTCTTTCCCCTCCCCTCCCATCCCCCCCATCGCCCCCCCCTCTGTCTTTGTTCCCCACTCTTTTGCACCCATTGACGCAACTGCATGGGGCTTCTTTGATTTTGCTTTTGTTTTTGTGTGTGTTTTTGGCTTCGCGCTTTTCGCTTTCCGCTTTCCGCTGCTCTCTTTGCCGCTCGCCACGCGCCAACCAAAGCTCAGCCGACACTTGTCGCGCCTTTTCTTCCCCGCACCGCCCACCGCCTACTGTCTACCTAAGCGCACCCTCTGCCCCTCCCCCGGGCACCCTTGGTCGCAGTCCTGCAGCAGGTCTGTTGTGGCGTTTGCCTTTTAGCATTTGTTTTTAGTTTGTGCACTGAGAAAAATGGGGAATAAAAAATTGGAAGAGAGGTTTGACTATAAATACCAGGTACTTAGGGGATTAAAAGCATAAGAAGCAAGCGTTAAAGAGTATAAATTAGGCGTTGATGCAATAATTAACAATAAAAAGGCAAAAATCATAAATAAATACCATAAAGTAAGCATAAGAGAATAAAAAGCAAGCATTAAAGCATTTAAATTTAGTTGTAAAAGTCAGGCATATTAGTTTTCAGCTCTATAACATTAAAAAATTAGAAAAAAACCTCTGTAATTCGATTAATTATTAATAATTCTTATGGACAGTTATCCGGACATAATTTCGGTGGTATAATTTCACTTAACAATTGCCTAGCCTGACTTTTGGCAGTGTATCTATTGCTGGTAGCCAACTCGAGACGTTTTCGCTTGAAGCTTTTGCGAGTTTCGTTCGATTTCCATTTGCCTTTAATTGCATTTATGCATTTTTAATCGAGTTTGACTTTGGCAAGCTTTTACTCTGGCATATGGCTCGTAAGCCCAGCAGACGTGGTGGCTCTTGGTTTTTGGCCCAATAAGAAGATACTACCGTAAGAAGTCTCAGTTTTCCTCCTTCTCAGAAGCGAGCTGTTTGGGCAAAGTTTTCTAATTGGCCACGACGCCGCTTTTGGGTTTTCCAAAGCCACTGCTAAGGGCAAAAGTGCGAATTTCGCTGCCTTCTAAATGGGATAATTTATTTGCAATTATAATTTGGTTCATTAAAGTTAATTGAATTAAAAGGGATGTCAGGTTGGGTAAGGGGTAAAATGGATTGGGATTACCAAGTTTAGGTTTAGTGTTAAATTTTTGATTAGGGTACGCTACCCCTTTAAAATTCGTAGCACACGCTTTTCCTGTGCAAAACATGCAATTTCATGTGAATTTTAAATGCTGTGCTTCCAGCAATAAGCAAGTTCCGGCCCACTTTTCACAACATTCTGGCCAACTTTTTGCGGACCAGCTGTTGCATCCTAAATAAACAGTTGTGCCAGAACTTGGCCCCACTCGAAAGCTCAATCAAAGCCCCACCTAACATATGTTTATCTGCTAATCAAGGCAATGCAAAAAACGAAAAACATAACATATTTCACCAGAAAGCCTCGCATCAAAAGACAGCAGCATTGCCGACCTCTTAACATTTCACGTCTAAGCCGCCATATGCCAAAAACAAAACAAAAATCGCACATGTGCAGATGGGAAAAATGGAAATACTTACTGGCAGAAAATCTGCTGTGACATTTCATTGTCTGGCCACGCGCGCATTTTCAACAAGGTCCTTTGGCAGGATGTACCAAAGCTGCGGTGGTTCTGGTAAAATTTAAATGCAACAATCTTGCAAGCAAATGAAAAGCGCTACGGCCAAGCCTTGAAATAAAATGCGTCGTTTCAATTTTCAATCGGACCTGCCCTAATAGAAGCACCCCACATTCAGGCCCACATTTGGTTGGAATGTGAGCCCCCCAACCGTACCCCAGTCGCACTGGCAAATAATCCCCCTTGCTATGTATGCCAGTATGCCGAAAAAAAAAGGGCAAGACATAACTTCACTCGCTGCCCACGCTTGAAATACCCGAACCATCTGCCGCCAGACCACCTCAAAAGGGCGGAAAACGCCACACCACCACCCGTCGCCGCCACCGTCGTTTGGCTTAACATCTACCTTGTTGGCCCGAAGTTGGCTCTCCAAACATTTGTTGCACTCTGCGCGAGGGACTCGCTTTTCACCACGCCAGCCGGCTCATTTCACCTCGCTTTTCGCGCTCCCGCTCTAGCGCTAGCTCTCTCCTGCTCGCCGCCTTTCCCGCTTTTCTTTTGCCCTCCCTCCCCCCGGTTTCATTGCTTTCTCTTCCTCTCAGTTACCGAAGCCGGTCCGACGTCATCGCAAAGGTCAAAGAAAAACGTTAAAAAAGAAATGACAAGTAAAAAGCGGAGAGTACGAGTGCACAGGGAGAAAATGTTAGGTTCTAAAAAGTAATTGGAAATTCTCAAATTTAAATACAAGAAAGCCAAAAAAAAAAAAAATATTTAAGAATGATCTAATAATATTGGTGAAACTTTTATACCTTGTTTTGTAATAGATTTTTAGGTAAATTTAGGAAATAAAAAAGGTTTATTTTATGTTAATATAGTTTTGGAGGTTACAAGTTGCATTCATAGTTGATTTTAAGAATAATTTTTTATATTTAGTTATACTTTATTGAAAATTCGTATTAATGACTTTTCTTAGTTCAATAATAATTAAATTTTAAGAGAGCCTACAAAGTTCTAGATCAAGTAATATAAACACATTTCCCTTGCCGCAAGGAAATCATTTGAAATTAACGGGCTAACAATTATTTGGAATACTTAATAAATTGAAGTTGTATTTCAAATTTGAAAAGATATATTTTGTTTAAAATGTGTATTCATTCAGTATAAAGTGCCATGGATTTGTGCGAGTGTGGCAAAGCTTTTGGCGAAAAGTCAATGGGTCCGGGGCAAGTGGCCCGAAGGATAGGTGTTGTGCCGCGGGGGTGGTGGGAGCCTCTTCGGCGCTGGCGGTTGCGTGGGGCATCCTCGGTGGGTGTCCAACCATATGGTCAATGCACAGAGCAAATTGCCACTTGGCGGAGGCGACGCTTCATTTGGCTTTCAAATTGAATAGGAAGCGACGCGAGTCGCGACATTGTCGGGCGGGCGTCTTTTCCCAGCGCCCTCTGTTCCAGACCCGCCCTTGCATTTGAAGATTTGTCCTGCGTCCTCCCGCTAATTGAGACATTTGTCAAGCTGCGTAAATGAGCAATCATTTCTCAAAGGCAACCTCCACTTATTGGCCAAGGGAATTACGAGGGCACAAAGTAATGGCAAATTCCCGATTGCAGCTTTGCAATTTAATCAATTATACCGAATGGAAAAATGTTGGTATTTCAGAATTTTCGAATAGTTTAGTCTCGTTTCTGTTTTTGGTATTGTAATTAATAATTATGCAAATTGTTTCCCATACGATTATCGATTTTTATATATTTAATTAGAAATGCGTGGTAGTGTGACCAGGAATTGAAACAAAACGGTAAATTTTCATATTACATTAAGCTGTCCCTCAGAAGTCTCGTGGCGGCATCGATATAAGCTTTCAGATTTACGGCTACTTGGAGCGCTTCAGCTTGGTCGGCAGGACAGGAATGGGCTTCACAGGCTCGGCGAAATCCTTAATGAAGGCGTTTGTACCGTTTTGTAAGCGATTACCGATGTTCATGGCCTTGGCTTGGGCCACCGGATCCTTGGATATCTCCTTTTTGCTGATTTTGCGCTCCAAGACCGACTTGGAGCATCTCTTCTGCAAAAGCTTCTTTTCGCTCTTGACCGGCTTGGTTTTGTCGAATTTCTCCGACGTGTCCAGGGCTTGCATCTCGTTCATAAGCGTTTGAAAGGTCATGGGGACGAGAAAATACCGGCCTGCACCACGAGAAATACCTAATTTATCTGGTTGATTTATGGCATGCAACATCTTACCATTTAATTTCTGAAGGAATCCCAGACGATGACCCATGTCCAGGGTCTGCTTCACCGGCATCTTCAGCTCGTCCTGCGGCAGTTGCGTGTTCTTCGAAATGGAAACCACAATCTCGCGCAGTGTGGCCGGAGCGTCAAGTAGCTGCAGTGCATGCACTATAATGGCCCCATTAAAGTTTGGCATTTTGTCGGAGTTCTTGTCCGGATGCTACGATTTTAAGTGATTCTCGATGGATCGTGATTAATTGGCTATCACATAAAAAAGCACAGGGCCTTTAAGAAACGTGTGATATATTGCAAAACATGAAAATAAACTGAATTCTTGCTGTTTGTTTTTGTGTGACAAGCCTGGCTTGCTGTGAACTAAAAATTTGGAAATGCTCTTAAAACACACCGTATCAAGGCTTTGGAAAATAGAAAAAACTGATCACTTTTTCATGGCTTGTTGTTTGAATGTTTCAGGCATTTCAATAGTTTATATTTTTGCCTAAAATGGGCTTATTTTCACCTACCCCTAGGGCACTGACACCAAAGTTTTCCGACGTTGCCAAACGAGTTTTGGGTACCCAGAAATTCCCGTGAAACTAATGTGTAACTTGTAATTTCATCACCAGTTCACGGCGCCCTTAATTAAAGCCCATTGACAAAGAGTTCTTTGTGCCCCGTTTGTCTGATGAAATTGGAAACCCTTTGGCTAGCCAATATCGTTCTCAGTCTCTCAGTTAGCAACAAGATTTACGTAGTTTGGCGGCGTTTATCACTTTTACATGATATAGAAGCTGACCAATCGAGGAGAATTGGCGATATCTATCAATAAGCCAGAGTACACAGTAACAGAAGGCAAACTTTTGCTCAATATTGGCCAGAAAAACATATATATTAATGTATATATTTACATTTAGGACGCCCTTTGTGCGCTGACGTTGCTGCCACTGCCGCACTGCTGTTTCTAATCAGCGGGTATAAAAATAGAATCCCTGACCGCCCACTCGCAACCCCAGAATATATGCCATATGGAGGTTTAATTAAACTTGGCTGTGCAAAAAAAAGTCCAAACAAAAGAAACATGTTTATCCAAGTTCGCTTGGCAAGGACAACGTTCTTTTTCGCCTTGTTTTGGCATCAATCAAGTCTATAGTGGCAATTAAAGCTTCAACAGCTGTCAAAGTCAACTGACAAGTCAAGATGTCATTACTGTTGCATCATCACCATCATCATCAGCAGCAGTTGCAGATTAACTGCCATCAGGGCCGCGCAAAAAGCCTTCATTGAGTTTCAATTATTTTAATAAATTTTGAGCGTAACAACTTTGACAGCTGCAACGTCAAAGTGCAACACAGCGCTTTCCATTTCCCAGGCCCGTGCCGCTTTCCATCTGTCTCTGTCGCATTGACAGGCATCGGTAATTTCATCAAAATGTGTCAGACAGAGTCCTGCCATATGGCAGCCATTGGAGCGTTGACTTTACGTCGCCCATACGCCGCGTGGGCGCAATAAAAAAGCGCTTAAGAAGGACGTGTCACAAAGGATATTAATCGAATTTTCGATGCTCTCAGTTTTGCAAAGTTCACAACAACCCGCCCCCCTCCAGATGAGGAGAGTTTTTGTGGCTGAATAAAAAAGGTTGCTTTATGTTTTATTTAGGAAAAACGTTTTTAATTACATGATTAAAATAAAAACGGGTAATAAATAAAGTATTACAAACTTTATTTTGCCAGCGAAACTGTTTGTGAGGGTGAAACTTTTGGCAACAAAATTTTTTTAATGAATTTTAAACTATATTTTGAGTTTGTGTTTTTTCTGTGTCGGGCCACCCTTCATGGCTGCCATTATAACCCGTTTATTTGCGCCAGGACACGTGAATAATATTCAAAAATAGCTCTAGGGCAGCGCAATAAAGTATGCTATGATTTCTGCCCTGGGAGCCGAACCCATCAGTTTTTTTTTTCCATGCGTGCAGAGATATGTGCCGGCATATGTAAATGGCTTTTACGGTCGGGTTAAATTCTGGTTGATTTCCGTTTCTGGCCAGGCCTTGGGCCTAAAAATAGAACAGGGGCCGGCAATCCAGAGCCGAAGGGCTCCCGCAGCCAGGAAGACAGCTCGCCCAAAGCGAACATTTATTCAACATGTTTGATGTTTTCCTCGGCCAAATGTAGCCTTTCGGCTCGAGCCACCAAAAACAAGCTGGGGAAATTCGTTTGTTGATTGTTTGGCTTCAACTGTTTTCCTGCTGCACAGTAAAATAAAAGCGTGAGATGGAAAACGGAGTGATGGCACACGAAAATGCCATTTAAAATGCAGTGCAAATGTTATTTCAACACTTGTCAGTGTGCACAGAAACAAAACATGACGGGATTTTTTATGCTGCCAACATATAGCATACGACATGTTTAGATTCGCAATTCCGGCACACGTTTTCCTCTCATATTATTTATTGCAAAACAGGAAAAATCTGAATATGCACAATGCTTGCAAAATTTATGGATGGAAAATGTTATGGAAATAGACACGAAAAGCAGGATGTTTTTATAACTTTGAAAATTAAAATAATTGTGCGAAATGCTGTAGCTTTAAATTTATGTTTACTTTACCTTTTTTTTTTGTAGTTACACAATAGAATATCCTTTGGTTTCCGTATCAACGTATCCCCGGCATTTATCGAATTTGCTGAAATTTAATTTGTTAATCAAATATGCTCAATTGAACGAACATCCTGTACAACAAACACTCTTGTGCGCACACACGTGCCACATCCTTCGTGACATTTATGCTGCGTCAACACACAGTGAGCTTCATAGGTGAACATACGGCTGGCACAGTGCGTGCCAGAAGTATGACTACATGTGTGACAAACGACAGCTCCGGCATCCGGCAGCCTGACAGTTATACTTGCTGTGTTTTATACGAAAAGATGACCTGTCCGGTCACCCTTTCTCCGGTACCTCATTGTCTTGGTACACAAGAAAAATAACACATATACACTGAGAGAAAAGTGTGAAAAATGTGAAAATTTTAGAAACAAAATTTAGGATATTATATCATCTGTTTTTCAAAACCTAACGAAATTCGGAAAACTTGGAATTGGTCTTTTTGGAATTTTCGGGGAAAAAAGCTTTTCCAAAAGCTTCTTAATATTAAAAATGTTTAGTATAACTTATGTAGAGATGTATTAGGAAGATTTTGTCATGAAATCTCGCTTATATCTGAAGATATGCTAATTTGTGAGGCTATCGCTAGAAGCATTCTCTTTATTTTTGGTGTAAATTTTTCACCATCTGACTCTGGTGACCATGTTCAGCGCATAAAGACCAGGCAAGTGACAAATTATATGCACAATGGGGACAGGAACTGCAACTGGAACAGGGGCAGGGACAGGGACAGGATGGGGGGGCTGGGTGCAAGGACAGGGACGCGGAGACATATGAGTTGTGTGAAAGTGTCAGCATCAGTGTCAGTTTGGGTTTTCCCCCAGCACAATGTTTTATGTGCGCAGGCAGCGAGACATTTTTGGCCTTGTATAAAATATGAGTTGCATTTTGCAGCTCCTGGTTACACAGTGCAAGCCATAAACTTTGACCTGCTCCACCTTTATGCATGCCATGCATATACTTTATGTCTATCTCCTTTATACCGGGCTGTCGACCATCTCGTATATCAACTAATTGCACTTGCTTTATCGTTTTTGTGCGGCTCCTAGTGTTCTGTGTGTTGTGGGCTTTGCAATTGAGTTTTATGTGAGGAACGTGTTTTCTCAGCCAATTGGAAAGGTTATACCTATAAATTGTCTGTTTTAATTGACTGCTTTTTCAATGCAAATCAGGGCCCAGCTGTTGCGAAATGTGATTTGCATTTTGTTGATTCAGAAGCACGAAACACCAGGTCGCCGGGCCTGTTCTAAATTTCAACAAGATCCATTGTGAGGGTGATGACGTGTAAGCCGCTTTTCTTGCTCAACCAGGGCTCGGCATGTTCTTACCGGGTCTTAGCCAGGCGCTGCCTAAAAGTATGCCAACACAAAAAGTTTAAAATGTTCTAAGGAGTAACAAATTGCCCGCCATGTCCTTCGCACCGGGTCCCCGCATTTTGTGCCTAAGTCAATTAATTGAAGCCATTTCTTGTGCTTACTTTGGGTAGCTGCCGTCACTCCTTCGTGCATTCTCCTCTTGGGCTTCTGACGTGAAGCGTTTGCGTCACTTCCATGCGGGCAACTTTTACGCACTTGCGTCTTAATTACTCACACCGTTCGTCCGTTTCGGCCTCCTTGTTTTTGCCACTTGGGCCCCCTCCCAATCCCTCCATGTTTTCCCTAAATCCGTAAGCTTCTTTTGCAGCTCCTGGCAGGATTCTGCAATTTACTGGCTACCCTCTTGACGTGGAGGTATTTCGATTATGGTTAAAAGCCATCCAACCAGGATTGATAGGAATTTCTGGTGGGCTGCAGGCTAAATAGACAGTTTTGCAAGAGTTATAGTCATTCCGGGCCATGTAAGCTGTCAGTTTCCTCATTAACATTGGCTTCACCATAGGGTATTTTTGATTAATCCTTAAATTCTAAAATCCAAAGCGATATGGAAGTTGATCCACTAAAATTAAATAGATACATAAGTTACCTTCTTGATTATAATGGTATGTCTGGTATTGCTGCTTAGATAGTTGTGTGGTATTGATTTAAAATTTAATAATAATTACAATTTTCAATGCATAGATGGGTGCTACCAAGGTGTCCCTCTGAAATGCCACGAAACTAGTAGTATTATTTCTGCAATCCTCTTTTTAGATACCTTCTTAATACTATATTATAATGGTATGTCTGGTATTGTTGCGTATTTTTCCTCATTATGAAATATACTCTCTTGAACTTGTAACTTCTTATTTAGGAACATTCCCGTTTCGACTTAAATAACCCGCTTCAGTCGTTCTCTTATCAGTTGAGGGGCTTAGGCTATGCTTTCTGGGCCTACGTATAAATTTTCCTTTTGTGTCGCTGCTCCGCCAACATCCTTCCCGGCCATCATCATCATCATCATCATCGTCGACTCCCACTCGTTGAGTCTGCTGCAACATGTTTGCATTTCATTTGTTAGCAAGTTGTCAACATTTTATCTATGTTATTATGTCTTGCCTACATTTCTGCTCCTTTTATCTGCTTCAGCTCCCTTTTTTCCCGTTTTTCCTCATTTTTTTTTTGCATTTTTCATGCTAAGCTTAAAGGTAAGCCATTAAAGTTTGTTCCGGGAAAAACGGGACCACGGTGGCGGGCGGTGCTGCTAGGTGGTTTGTCATTAGTCAGACGTCATGTCATGTGAATGAGGCGTGATGAGCGTGCAGCGAATTTATCATGGGCCACATCTTAGATAAGCTTTGGCCACGCGGCGCTTGGGCAATAAAACAAATTAATACAAATATTAATCATACGCCGCGTGGGACAAAAATGGCAAAAGATCAAGAAGTGGCTGCGACATAAACGCAAAAACAAAAAGGGAGACATCAAAAAGGTCATCTGGGTGGGAGTGGCTCTCATTGCGGATTCATAGTCTTGGAATAAGTATGGCCTGCAACTATGAAATGGAAGTGGCGTCGTAAATGGTCTTCTAGGTTGCAATTTTCTGATACCCATTGGTAGGGCAGGGTATACACAAATATTCACAAATAAATTTCATTGAAGTAAAAAATTCAAAGGGCAGGTCTGAATCGAAATCTGAATAATTCAGAGAAACTTTAGCCTCAGGAAATAAACAGAGTACCAGGTATTATGTAATTGTTATACCCGGTTCTTAAAAATAACAAGGATTTATTCAATTCCTACGAATGTATGTAACAGGGAGATTTATTCTGGATCTGCATCAAAAGCCAAGTCGATCTAGCCATGTCCGTCTGTCCGTCCGTCCGTATGTCCGTTTGAACGCCTAGATTTTGGATACTATAATAGATAGGGAAAAACTAATTGCATATACGAAATTGTGTGATACCAGTTCAGCACAAGTTTGGTTCAAAAATTTGCTACCCCCGCAAACCGCGAAATTCTGTGGCGTCCACAATTTTAACTCTAGAGGTACCGAATTCAGATATTACATGGGAAAAGCCAATATCTATCTGTGTACCGAAAATCAGTAGGTTACGCCTATTTCCGTCCGCGCAAATGGCAAAAATGTGTTGCGACCACAAGCTTCTCTATAAAAACATTCCGCGCACTTCTCAAACAAACACAAATTACGAAAATTTGTTGTGCTCATTATTTCAATGCTATTATAATGTTCTAAAAATCAGCTGGAAACTGAGAACCGGGTATTTATAGTCGAGCCAGTTGACTATAATCGTTCTCACTTGTTCCTTCTTGCTCGCTGATTGCCCTTTGCTCTTGCCGGTGGCCATAAAACTCAACTCTAACTTGTTGCGTTTGCCATTTTCTGAAAGCTCGAAATTGGTTTCCGTGTTTTCTCATGCGTCGTGAGAGTGGGTGTTCCAAAATTTCCCGAGAGAGCCAGCGAGTGGGCGGAAAATTGAATCTCATTTCGATGAGCGTTTTGCTCTTTTGAGTGAAAGTCTTTGAGCGGTGAAATGTTGGGAACATTTCACAGGCAACCAAAAAACTAAGTCCTTTAGCTTGGCTTTAGCGGTGGTCAGGAAGCCCTCAGAAAATGGGCATCCCAAGGAATTCCCGAGCTTGTGGACAAAAGTGCTTAAAGGATTAGAGATTATGAAAAAGATATGGCTACGGATGCTGGTCGAGGTAAATTTACTTTTATTGTGGACGGAGGTAAAGTTGAGTTGACTTGGCCAGCAATTTTCCTAAGCTGGTATACAATGAATTTAGGGCAGATTAAATAGTGCATCACAACTTATTGTGGAAAAGCAAGTTCCAGTCCCGATTATCCTCTGCAATTTAGGGACTCTTCATTTCTCAGCGCTGTAATATTTTTTACTCATTTTGTGGTTTTATTTTTAATTTGTTAGCATCTTGCGGCGCTAATTAAATTTGTTGGCTCACCCACAGCAATTATGTATGGCACATAAAGATACTTGAAGGTTTTTGCCACCCCCTGCACTTTCATACCACTTTCATTCCAAGCCGTTTCCTTTGGCGATGCCAACATAATTGCATTTTTTCAAGTTTGCCGTTCATCCGGCTTTTGTTTTTTATTTAATTTTCCCTGCAGTCTGATTTTAGTTTATGGCAAGAACGAGGTCAGCTTATTAAACATTTTCTGCAAATATTTGTTTTGTTGTGCATATTAAATGGGTGAAAAAATTACTTTAATTACGGTTTCCCTTTGGTGGTTTTTTGTTTTGATTTATTACGTTGGCCCTTTGGAATTTTAGTGATTTTATTATTAGATTACCCGCTCTTCGGTTCAGTGGAAAATATTTCCGCATTTATGAATGTGTGCATTCGGATATGGAAATTAGCTTGCAAAATTTTGCGGTTATTGTGTAAACAGCTTTCTTTGCTGACCTACTGTTTGCGAAATTCAATCTATTAAAATATAATTTCTAGATAATTTTTTTCGAATTTGTTGAATATTTGTTTGCGGAAACATTTTAAATGGTTTGCGTCGAGTTCGAGCAATTAGTGATGCATTGTTTTGATTTTGTTTAATGATGTTTAAGCCTATTAAACATTTTCAATAGTATTCATAACTAATCGGCTGCCGGTGAAACAGGAGGCCATAATTAAGTTCAGTTTAATTATTTAAATATGGTCTGACTTGGAATGCATACCGTGGTTGTAAAAAGAATGAGAGTTTAAAGACTCCAGCAAATTGTTGTCAAAATTCCAGTACTGAATATGAAAATTCATATTTAAGCAGAATTTTCCAACATATTTAAGCAGTGTAAATTGAATAGAAAATCACTTCCGGTATATTAAAATGCATTATTTATTCTGTCGGCCACACGGCTCGTTCAAAATATTCGGTTATCTAATGGCAGGTTGCATGCTGTTGCAACCATTGCTCATACGCCAGGTTGGCCGCATAAAATATTGAAATCGTTGACCAAAACGCAATTTACACATACATTTTGCATATTGACCAATCTCTCTGCCTGCAAGTTGGCATGTGGCAAAAGTTCTTCAATAGAATTTTGCATTTAAATTCTGTGCTGCCGTATATTTCCCCCATTTGCTGTGTTTTGATTTTATTTGATTGCCGGTTGGTGCGTGTGGCAATTGCATTTAAACTAAATACATATAAATTAAGGGATTAGAATTCCTCTATGCGTTGGTTAAATCAAAATGTATTTACCGCCATATAATATTTATTAACTGGCTTACGCTTCGCCTTGCTTACCTTTGATATAAATGTGAATATAATTGGGTGGAGCTTATGATAAAAATAACTTGATAGATAAATCACGAGGAATTTTGTTTAATTGGTTCGTCTAAAAATTGTATACATTTTTTGATTGGGATTTAAAGCTGGTAAAGCTTTGTGTTTGAAGCAATTGCAGCTTGTTGTGGAATTTTGAAAATGAAATTTAATATATATCAACTGCTCTCTTGCGCACAAGCACACACATTTTCATCTCTAGAACGTGCACTTTCGGGTAAAGCAAACAACTTTCAGTTGAGGCTCCCGTTTCTACTTGCATTTATGATTTGCTTTTAATTAAAATAAATATTTTATGACTTTCAATAAACAATCTCTTTCCCAAAAAGGGCCTGCACAACACACACCTACGGTAAACTTTTGACTCGAACTTGAGAGGGCAAAGTTGATAGAGAGTGAAAAACTCCTCGAGTTAAACAATTTTCTTTCTGTTTTCCGTTTTCGTTGCAGGCATTGCCAATCCGAGAGGTGTAAATAATTGAGGGTAAAAACTTGGCCCTTATGACTGCTCGGTTCTCATCCAAGCGGAAGTTGTGTGACTTAATTTGATCAAAGCAAGATGACACTCCTCTGGCCGACCAAGACAATGTGCAAGGGCAACCACAGCAAATGCCAACTGTTGTCACAACAGAATCTCAATTTACCAGCTCTGATTGAGTTAAAGGAAAACAATATTTACTGAATTACCGATAATTAAAGTAAACTCTAGCCGATTCCAGAACAAAAAGGCAAAAATGGCAGCAGCCGTTTTGGAGGCAAATGAAAGCAAATTGGATCTGGTGTGCGATGAGTGTGATGAGTGCGATTACTATGGTTCAACAGCAACGATTTTTATCGATAACAGCACCCAGACCGACGACGATGACGAAGAGGAAGATGAGTTGGAAACGAGACCGTTGAAAACCAAATTAAGTCAAATAGTTGAAGAGGAAAACGAGGTTGATGTGGAAATGGAACCAGAGCTGGAACCGCCACCATTACTGGAGCCGGAGCCGGAGCCAGAGCCGGAACCGGAAATCAATGGTATACGAAACGATAACAATAACATTAGCGATGGGCATCCTGATACGGAGGAGATATCAAACGAAAAGGAAGTTGAAATTGAAGAGCAATCAGATGCCCAACAATCGATGGATTTTGAAGAGGAGGAAATCGACGAAGTGGCCAGGCTAACCAGCTTGGCCTTTGAGATGGGATATGCCCGTATCATAGACTACGATAACTTTCGCATTATCGAACAAGTTATCGAAAGCGATGATGAGGAAGAAGGTGATGGCAGTCAGGACAACAAGAAAGGTGCTGCCTTGGTTGGAACCCCGCAAGATTTGGTGACTTTTATTGGGGAAAGTTATCAGGTAATCGAAAGATCGGGCCGTACCATCCGCGAGCCCCAGGTGGTGGACAACAACAACAACAATCGTAGTAGCGATGTTCCTGGCCGTGCAACCACTAACAGAAAATTGCAAAACGGTTCTGCCGGCAATAAAACGCAGGAACAGCAGCGGGAGCAGGATAATCAAATGCCATCGACCAGTAAGGCAAAACCCGCAGCAGGCGAAGCTGCAACCAATGGCACTAGTACTAGCAGTGCCCTGATCAAGGCCTATAAATCGAATTTGACCCCACTGGCTCCGGTTTTCCAGCCAGCTGCCCTGAAGGCCAAGCAATTGCAACAAGCTTCATCGGTGGTAACCGGCGGCAGCAACATATCGTCGTCGTCGTCGGTGACCACGACCACTACAACGGCCCTGGGCTATGCTGCTTATGAGCAGACAACCGTCTACTATCAACAGCAAATACAACAGCAACAGCAATCAGCTCAGCAGCAGCAGCAGCAGCAGCAACAGTTGTCGCCGAAGCAACAGCAACAGCAGCAGCAACAGCAGCAGCAGCAACAACATTGCGCTCAACACGGCAGCTTGCCTCACATTCATGGCGCCCAACTGCTGCCCGTGCAATTGATTACCTTGACGCCAACAGGAGCAACTACGGCAGCCACAGCAGCAGCAGCAGCAGCAGCATCGGCAGTGGCAGTGGCACCTCCTGCATCTGCAGCAGCAGCAGTAGCAGCTACTGCAGGAGCAACAGCAGCCACTGGCGCCGCTTGGCCACTTGTGGAGGCGCCAATTTACATTGACATCAATGGCGAATATCGCAGCTATTGCCCGGCACATGGACCGCCGGCAGGGACAGGGCCCCCGAATGGCGCCATCGTGGCTCATCCCCACAACCATGCCCATGCTCATGCCCATGCCCATGCTCATACCCATGCCCATGCTCATGCCCATCTCCATGTCCATCCAATGGTTCATCCCCTGCCCCTTACCCCCCATCAGCAGCAGCAGCAGCCGCCTCAGCAGCAACAGCAACAACAGCAACAACAGCAGCTTCATCATCACCATCAGCAGCAACAGCAGCAACATTTGACGCCGGCGGCTGTGACAAATGTTAATGGAAATATTGCACAGGCAGCAGCAGCCGCAGCAGCAGCAGCGGCAGCAGCATCAGCATCAGTCCCTCGGTTGCTCTTGCAACTGGACGCAGCAACTGTCCAGCAACAGCAGCAGCAACAGCAGCAACAGCAACAAATCGTTGCTGCTGGCAAGCGTAGCAAAGTTTATAGAGGTGAGTGGCCGTTTTATGACATTTGTTGTACACTTTTTATTCCTGACCATGATGCCTGGAGCTATTTGGGACCCATATAGTTTGTCCAAAGAGTGACCGCTGCACAGGCAGAAAATAAGTGGTCAAATTACGTTTAATTTATCCCAAAAGGGCAATCCAAACCCTTCAAATAATGTGATTTTCGAATGCTAACTTTCATAAATGAGAAGATTTAAATAGTAGCAAATATGTATCAAATTTGGAAATATTACGATTAATTTCGATAACCATATTTTAAAATAATCGTGTAACAGTTTTTCTCGCTGCACTGACCACTATAAGTATGTGGACGCGGCACGAACCAAAGTGTCTTCCCGGGAACTTTTGCCATTACTTTGTGCTTTGATTCATATTGCAAATGGTATGGGAGCAGACACCCCGGGCTCCCGAGTAACCGAGCAACCGAGGAGGGACTTAATCAGTTAAGCAAAGCCAACTGAACCGGCCAGCATTGGATGATGATGCTCTGGTCAGGGTTAAAATTAATTTCGATGCCGCTGGGGGAGCGGCCTTTGTGCGGATTGTTTGCTTTTTGTGGGCCCCGGCTGAGGTTCTTGGCTTGTTTGTTCGGTTTATTTGCCAAATAATCTGTTTGTTTGGCTATGCAATAAGTAGTTCTGGCCTATGGTGAATCAGTAGACACAGGCAGGCTTTCGTCAAAAGGAAATGACCCAAAGGTGACTCTTTGCTGCATGCAAAGAAATTGAGTAGTGAAATCTAAATAAACATGAGGTAAATCGTTGCTTGTAATTGACTCGCAGGTCTTGGTTTCTTGGGTTAGTGATTAGAGCAGACTACAGATTTTAGAGTTGTTTTCCACCAATATTTGCTCTGCCTCCTCACTTTTAAGCTCGCATATCCTATCCTGTGCAGGGGTTTCTTTTTTATACCCGGTTCTTAAAAAGAACAAGGGTATATTGAATTCTTACAAATGTAAGACAGGTTGATATATTCGATCTAGCCACGTCCGTCTATCTGTCCGTCTGTCTCTCCGTCTGTCTGTCTTCCCGTCTGTCTGCCCGTCTGTCCGTATTAACGTCTAGATTTAGGAGACTATAATAGATAGAGGCAAAGTAACTGCATATTCAGAGTTGTGTGATACCAGTCCAGCTAAAGTTTATTTAAATATCGGCTACCACCCGCCACACCACCGCAAACAGCTAATTTATGTGGCATCCAGAATTTTAACTCTAGAGGTACAACATTTGGATATTACATTGGTAAAGACACTGTCTATTTGTATTATGAAAATCAGGTAGAAACTTAGAACCGGGTATTCATAGTCGAGACACTCGTATATAATCTTTTTTACTTGTTTCTTTTTTGCCAGCTATCAACTGTTTCCGATTCGAATTGACACCTGACTATTGCCTTCCAGCATTGGTTTCTGGTCTTTTATTGACTTTAACCGGCATCATCTAATCCCATCAATTTTTTTCCGCTATATTCATGAATGCCGGGGAACGGGGAGGTCGTTTCAATTTGCATCTGAGCCTCGATTTAGTGCTGCGGGCTGCACGGATTCGCATGCGGCCTGGAGTTCAGGAATTCTCAGGGATCAAGGGGGCGCGGCAATGCATATTGAAGTCATCACAGTTGGCGACAATCCCAGGCAATTTTGTGCGCCAACTTGACCATATCCAGCTGTGTATATGCAGATGACACTGTGTCACTAGAGTCCCCATTGGGGCGTGGGGCTTGGGGTGTGCCCCGCGGTGTCGGCACTGCCAAGTTTGCCGGAGAGTTGTGTGCCCAGCTCCACTCATTTTCAATTTGTTTTTTTTTGTTCTTTTAATGCCCGCCCTGCAGAGGTTCTTACATAATATGTTATGAATGCATGGAATAAAAATTTAAATTGTTAATTCACAGGGAATGCCGGTGGGGGCCATGTTGGGTACGCGGTATCGCATAGTCAGTGCAGAGTTGTCTTGTCTCTTAATTTTTTAATGGCCCCACGGACTCGCAGATTTCGTTTGCCTTGTATCTCCTATTTTCCCAGCCTCCTGTACCCAGAGACAATGGTAGCCATTTCGCTTTGTTGCGCCGCTTTTCGCAAATTTTCACTTACACATACGAGTTTTACAGTTGCTGGTCTCTTTTTTCATTGCTTGTACAAGCCAGGCTTTTTGCCAAAAAAGATTTTTTTATCTCAGTTTAGGTATCCCCTGGATTTCTCGTCCTCTTTGGCTCCTCCTCAGTTTCCTCGCTGCTGGATTTCATTTAACATTTACTGCGCATTGTCGCCATTTTCGGTGATTTCTTTTCGAGGATGTTCTAGGAAACTCCCGGGAAGTACGGTTATTTTCATTGAAAAGGAAAATTATTGGGAAAAAATCATGAAAAACCTTATGGAAAAAAGCTTAAAAGGTGTCCTTTTTTAAATACTTGAAAGGTCTTACAATAAATGTATTTAATGAATAAAATATATATCTTTTCCGGAACCATAACATTGTGAATTGAATTTAATGATATTAATGATATTACCTATTAAATTTCGTAGCTTTTTATTGAAATTCTTAATTAAAATATGATAGATGAATATAAAATAAACAGAACATAAAATGCAGTGATTTCGTTTGCCGGAATTCGGGAATCTCTTGGCCGGTTAGCTCTGTGCAAAGTGCGTAGCATGTGGCATGCATCATTCGACGTTTTTCTCAGTCAGTCGACTGTCGCCAGTGGCATCGTGTGTCCACGTCCGCGTCCATATCCGCACCCTTCTCCCCTTTGCCCCTGGCAAGTCCCCATTTATGTGAATACCCCGAATATCCATCCATGTCCGGGTCCGTGTCCGTGTCCGTGTCCACTTCGATGTCCGCATGTCCAGTGTCAATTTTTACCAGCGGCATTGGCTTTTGGCTGCCAGTTGAGCGGATTTCTTTTTCCATTTTTGGTGCTCCTCGGGTTCGTTTTCCCCCTTTTTCCCCTTTTTTTTTTGGGTTGCAGCCAGTGCAGGATCAGCCGCCTGTTGTCATAATTTTAGCACTCACTGTGCTGCCTTTTTTTGCGCCAACTGAAAATGCGAAATGCGTTTGCCAGGCCCTGTCGCTCTTTTAATGTCATTTGTGCTCTGGCTGATTTTTTCTTTCGGTTGAGTTTGCTTATTTTTCGTGGTGTAATTTATTTGAGGCTCGTTGGTAGTTGCAAGTCGGCATCCCATTGGTTTATGGCTTGTAAGTTGTTTATTATTAATGTTTGGCTTATGCTGGCAGTGGCTTGGGTTCGGGTTCGGATTTGTTTCGCCTTTCGGGTTGCCTTTTCGCGCTGCACTTTACGGGCATGAGCTCATAATGAAGTCATAGTTATCTGGCCTGTCGCTGCTCGACAGCCCTTCCCACCATTTTCCCGCGCCGCCTGTCGTTTTTACCATATTTGTTGGCCATAAAATACACCCAACGCGTATGCGTCACATTGCGACAATGCCGGCTTTCCTCCTTCTCTTCTCGCCTACAGCCCCCGAAAAATGTCGCTCCCCTTTTTCCAAGCCCCATTGCATTAGCAGTACATTAGCAGGCAGTATCTACAACTATTGCACTTTGCAGCATTAGTCATGTAGCCGTGGATCCACATACGAGTACATAAGCATAGCTGTTTAATGATTTATCACATAAGTAGCCATAAATTATCTTTGAAGTACAAGTTTACCCAAATTTCAGGGATAATTTAAAGACCCAAGCCTATGGGTTTGAATATCCCTGGCTATTGTCCACTTTTCTTCATCTTGAATGCTTCTTGCCAGGTGAAAGTTTGGCAATGACTAAGAGAACTTTTAACCAAGTTAAAAAATAGACGATTTTGTTATTTCAATTTACGATTAAATAATTGATTGCTCAATTTATCGATAGATGCCACACCAATCGATGAATTTATACAATCATACTTTAAGTTGTGTTTATCCCTAGATTTTTTCAAGGTTACTTAAAATCCTAGCAAACTATATACCGATTAAGGCACGCACAAATAGTCAGTGACTATTAGTCATTAAAACCGCTTAGGGGGAAATCAAATTCAACTTGGCTTGAGGATCATTTCAAATGGCAATTAGCTTCTGTCATTAAGCGCGATTCGGGAAGGAAAATGGGTGGAAAATGGTAATCAACGTGCGATTACTTAACTCCAAAGTTGAGGAATTGTCGCATTGACAAAACTCAAAACACGCACCCGTAGAAAGAGATGGCTGCACTAGGCGTGACAGAGAGGGCGATGGGACATTAAACAATTTGTTTCACATTTGTGGAACCTTTTCCTCGCCGTTTTCCACACATTCGCCGTTTGCCTGCAGATGAAAACTTTTGCCAGGCAGCGACGTCTGCGACTTCATCTTTTCCATTTTCATTTCCATTTTTCCTTTTTTTGTTTCTTTTTTTTTCTTTTAGATGTAGAGTATGTATAACATTACAAAACGGTACACATGTGCAATCTGTCTACGGTTAAATTTGTTACGTTGCACGCTATGCGAACATAAAAAGTGCATTTCCAACTTGGCACCATTCGACACTAAAGATTGCTTAGGGAAAATCGTGTCTCCCAGTTTTCCTCACTCCCAGTTTCCCTCCCCTTCTCACTCGTTTTCGTATGCAAATTGTCGTTTAAGCTTAAACACGTGACCTTTTGTGCGACAATCGCATCATGGAATATTTAAGAACATTTAGTTCGTTTACATCTAACAAGACATTACGAAAATATTTTACAAAAGGGTAACGAATTAAGGTAACTAGGACAGCACATAAAAATTTCAATGCATACGAGTAGTATTGTTTTAATAATATTTCTGAAACTGTTTGAATGATCCGAATGGAATAAAGCGTTTTGTCTAACTGCTTGATTAAAAGATACAGCTAATGAAATTCCTGAAAGCAATTTCTTTATCGCCTCAATCTTGGAGAGAAACCAGAATTTAATATACTCAATGTGCACTTCAGCATGCCACAATGGGTGTCTAAAGGGGAGGGCCCTTAAATTGAATATAAAACGTAACATTCTGTTAAATTGCGAAACGGATGCAGAAGCAGCAGCAAACGAGCCAAGAAAGGAGGGTTAAAGTTACATATGCTCCACCCCTTTTTTCATTGCATCCCTAAGGGTGCCTTCGTGTCAAAATAAAAGTTAAAAAAATAAAGGAAGTGCAGTGTGGGACCTAATATTAACCTACTCAGGGTACGGGAAAGGTATGTGTGATTCGAGAGAGTATTCGACATGGCCATGTTAGCATGTCTCTATTAAAGAACAGGAAATAAACTATTCGTTTTATAGTGATCTAATAACAGATAGTTTAATAGTCCTTAAACCAAATACCATCGCATATTCCTTTCCCATCCAGACCCCTGCACAAAGTCATCTCCCATAGGTGTCTATGCCATCATCAAGTTGTACAACGCCCCGTGGACAAGCATAGTAAAGCATAGTTAGCAGTGCAGAGGTTTTATTTGAGGGTTAAGCGTACACCTCTGTGGCGTTTAACAGAGTTAAAGGAGACCACAGGTTCTGCAACATGTGTGTGCACCGGGTGCGGGTGGCGGGATTGAACTACAAACTGCACTTTGCCTTGGCAGCTTCAGAAACTTTTTGGCCATGACTAAGAAACTTTTGGAAGCCCCGAAAATCCATGCACTAGGCAGCATTTTCAATTGTTGCTCCTGCCTGTGTCTGGGCAATATCAATTTCCCTCTCCAGCCTTGCAGCAAGGTTACCAATTAAATTTCTTAACTGCAATCTCTGGCCACACTTTTTATGCCCATGGTACCCTGATTATCCACAGAGTCGTAATAATAGGAAATTGTTTGTGAACCAATCCAAGCGCAAGTGTCGGCCTTAAAGCGTTTTAATTAAGTTCGATGGAAGATGACTTTTTGCCAATCGCATACAAAAAGCTGATTGAAACTTGCGAAAATTGGTGTCAACACATGGTGGCAAACTTTTCGCCCGTTCGATTTTTTGACTCTATTCCTGCAAGAAGTTTTGGGCATTTCATTAAAAACTTTTTCCCTACTTTGTCATGCAGACCATCAAGTTGCATATCCGACAATTTAAAGATTGATAGATGGATTGCAAGATGCCTGGGGCATTGACCGGAGGGAAAATGGATTATATGCGATGATTATGTTGATAGCCGCAACTAATAGTTCTTTCAATCAGTTTTTTTGTTTGGCTAACAATTTCGTTAGCAGGTCTCAGAGATATATGCAGATTAACTTGTCAGTTGATGATGTGAGAGAATACATAAATTCTTTTTGTACAAATGAATAATAATAAATAATTTGCTTAGCGAAATCATCTCGCACTTTTTATAAGTAGCCACAAAAGCCGGAGACATAAAAAAGGTGAAATTCAAAAACAAGGGGGCGAGGTGAGAGCGAAAACTTTTGGGGCCAAGTAATTCTCATGATTTCAACTTTGAACCGAGTCCCTGTCACTTGCTCAAGTCGCGTCCTTCTCCATCGCTTTGCTAATTTTTCGTGCCCACCTTCAAAAGGAAAAACTTGAAACTTGTTAGATAGCAACATTCTCAGGCGGGCCGAGTCGGTTTCCCGTCCCCAATTTCCACTTTCCCCGTTTCCACTTGTGATAGCCGTCAAGTTGAGCTTCTTCTGCTCCAGCTTCTACTTCTGCTCCGCTGGGGGACACACAAAATTTATGCAAATATGTTACAGTTACAGGGCGCATCGCCCCCAGGACTCCTTGGGGAAAAAGTTGGTCCAAGCGCTGGCCCGAAATGTCGTCTTGGCGCCAAAGTTTTTTGTTGGCCACTGCCTTCGCTCGCCTTTCCCAATTTTTCCTCGGAGACTTTTGGTTCCTTTTCGCCTGCAATGATTACAAGGCAGCTCAGAAGTTGCAAATTAAAGGCAAAACAAATAAAAACAACTAAACTAAAGTAAAATAAATAAATAAAATTATTGGAGCAATTGGGCTCTTCGATCAGGTTAATCCTTTCGACCTTGTTTTGTGCTTACCTTAATAGAAATGTTTGTGCCTTACGGTACAAGTGGTATATTAAGTTTGTACCGAGTGATCTAGCCATGTCCGTTTGTCCGTCCATCTCAAAACGTCGTTCTCCGAGATGGTAAGATCTAGAGACGTAACTCTTTTTGTTTTACGTCTTTTATATGAGTAGGAAGATGAAGCTTATTTAAAATTTTTGCCAAGCCCCATTTCGACTTTGAAATTTAAAAAAAACCGTATTTTCTTTTGCATATTTGTCTTCATCTCTGAAGTGGTTAGAACAAGAGTTATACATCTTTTTGTTAATAGATAGAAATTTTAATACTTAGCCGTGTGGTAAATATTATAACGATCGGACAATGAATAATGAAGATACGGCCTTTGCAAGTGTTAGTACTGGAAGATGACATGTTACCCATTAATAAGTTCTGGCTTTATGCCTGTGCACATGTAATTTGGGGTTAAAATATTTAAACGGAAAAAATAATTCATATTGAAAATAGGAACTTGGTATCTCGATTACAATTGCACTTTTCCGACGAGTGTTTGAACATAAACACGACACCTGTAAACAAATAATTCTTTGGGTTCAGCCAAGCTGAGCCAGATTTTCCGTTGCTGTTGCAGAGCATGAAATATTTAAAAGGTAAAGTGCCGGGAGAGGTGTTGTTTCCCAGTGTGAACAATGTCGGGTTAACAATGTCTGTTGCCTCGGGCACAATACAAACCAAAGCGATGCAATAATTGCCCAATATTTACATTTAATGCAAGGCCTGAAAGTTAATAAATGTTTCGCGAATTGCATTAATTTTCTGCTAAGTTGTGCAATTAAGGGGACTTAAAGAGGTATTTAAATTGAATATTATTTTGTAGCTCTTCCATAAGCGGGAAAAGGTCTTAGCTTTAAGGTATTTTGGTATAACATCTGTCGAATTTATGTTTTGTAATCCCTTTGCCAGTTGAGGCTTCCTTGAGCATTTAATAGAAATTTACGAATAATTACGTTTGACCTTCAGATTTGTGGCGAAATAATGCAAGATAATCGACAAATCAATAGCAATATTAGCAGAACACATCACAATTTGCTCACATTTTGTGGGCCAAAATAATCGAGGAACAAAACGATTGGCAGCAACGACTGAAATTGCGAAAACAAAACCAATTACCGCAAAATAATAGAGCGGCTTGTAGTATATTTGATCCGCAACCGCCCACTTTTCGGGGCACTAAGCCACCATCATCAAACTCCATCAAACAATGGCTAAATTTGCCGGCTATTACGTCCAAATTAAAGCTCATTCACTGGCATTTTCGAGTGTGTACCGTAAGCCACAACATCGACACACCTACAATATACACCTACATCCTGCATGTGTTATTTTAATCAGGACCAACAATGCTAGCGGGGACCACAGGAGTGGGCGTGTCTATGGCAATAAACTGTCAATTTTCAATTATGCCCCCGTCGTGTGGAAGTCACCTTCATACCCCATCATCCTTTGCCCTTTGCCTTTTGTGACAGGCTGTGTGCGGGTCAACGTTTTGATTATGCTGCCCCATGCCCCATGCCCCGTTGTTGGCTTAGAGATGTCCAAAATCAATTGTCCGTCGAGTGCACTGACCAACTGCAAATCCCCCCTAAAAACCCATTCAGATACCTTTCAAAACAGCCTCTTTTATTTATACATTTAGCCGCATCTTGAGGCTGTGACAGGAATGCCTCTCGGAAATCCATGGCCCATAAATGTGACTGTCATGATTATCGTATAATGATCCCCATGAAAATTACGCCAAAGAATTCTCGGTTCACAGCGAGGGTGGTCACACAAGTAAGAGAAAGATGGGATCATAATAACAAATCGTATAAATATTAAACTTTATAGTGCAATTGCATTTATGCTTTGGGTATATTTTATTCATTGCTTTCGATTGCATTTATTTTGGTGTTTAAATCGGGTTACCAGCCAGCAGAAAAGCCACCGAACCAACCCGTGTTGGCCTGCCCGATTGTTCGCTTGCTGTTCCTGACATTCATTAGCTTCAATGGGAAAGTGTTTCATCCGACAAACCGTCGGGGAGCGTGTCGGGTATAAAGTGTGGTGCTACATGGACCGAGGCCGGGACAGGGACAGGGACAGGGACCGGGACAGGAGACAGACAATTGTTCCATTCAGCCGGATGAATCGGACACAAACCGAATCCTCCTCACAAATCCCTGCAAGGCGAAACCTTCCTCCCCCCGCCGCCTCATTGTTCGTGTTTATGTCATCGGCATTGTTATCCCTGTCATGCTTTATGCCATGTTTACAAGCCGATTTTTATGCCCCGCGCCCATCCTCTTGGCCTCTGGCCATATATATTCTGGGTGGTCTGTATCTGGTGTCATCAAGTGCAACACTTGCGGGCATCTTGAGGGTATTGAATTATCATCGCATTGAAGCAGTTTCGCAACACAAGTGGAAAAATCGGAAACTCAATTGAATTTTAAAGGACAGCGAGGAAAATTAAGCTCTGATAATTAAGTCAACTGAAAACTTATCGCGAAACAATGTAAAAGAATCTAATTACCTTTGAAAACTTTGGTTTTTCTTTCAGCAAATGACCCTCTGTAAGTTTGTAATTGTTTTCGATTTCCGAAGCGGGTATTAAACTCTCAAAAGGGCACACCCACAGCTTTTCAATTCTAGAAAGACATTTGACCTGCAGGTTCTTTTTACGGCTGCCAGGCAAGGCATTTGTATGCCAAGGGACTGGTTACCTTTTCTTTTGGCCAAGCCAGACAGCAGCAATTATTCGGAAAGTCATCTCCTGTTGTTATTGCATCATCACGATGAAAATTATTGGTTTTCGGTTTGGTACGGATTTTTGATTAGTTGGCTCGACAGCTCTCGGCCAGCAAGTGTGCGGCATTACCAATTTTGGCTAGCAAGGAGTCGGGGGAAAGGCCACCACAGCAGGACAAGAGGCCGCAAAAAAGAGTTCACAAAGTAAAGGGTACAAAAAAAATGACTGATGAAGGCTTTCCTTGGGTGGGCAATTATTTCTATGGCCCAGGCGATCGAACGAGCAAAAAAAAGTAAAATGAAAAGTTGATGGTTTTTCCA
Source organism: Drosophila ironensis (assembly GCA_021223825.1). Classification (NCBI taxonomy): domain Eukaryota; kingdom Metazoa; phylum Arthropoda; class Insecta; order Diptera; family Drosophilidae; genus Drosophila; species Drosophila ironensis. The sequence goes on from JAJJHQ010013222.1 coordinate 1,149,796, forward strand.
ACGGCCAGTGAAAGGTTATTGGTGCTTTGTTTTTTTATCTGCTGACTGCCCAAATCGCAATTGCTGGTTGAATGGCTAAATTTGATAGTGCTGTAGCGATAGCAAATTGCGCATTGATGCTCGCTTTTCGTTCGAAATAAGTGATTTTCCAAAACATAATCGGATTGAAATCATTTTAGGGCTTGATAAATGAGTAGGTTGCAGCTCTAAGAGCTTTAAGTTCATGGAAATACATCCCTGTATCTTATCCAGTTGCTGCTGCAATTTGCTTTGGGATTATTGCAATTTGTTGCAACAACAGCAGCATTTCGGAATGAAAATCGAGAAGCATTGAGGCTGGCGCTTCGGTTTGGTCTGCATTGTTATAATCATTACCACGTGCCCATCCTTCGGTGCTGTTCTGTTGCAAGTTGCTGTTCCTGTTGTTGCAGCAGCAGCTGTCACTCGCTAACAGCAACATTGGCAACATCCACCGCGACCAAAGTCTGCGCGAACATGACAGAAGATGACGCGGTATGATGACGAGGTGGCAATGCATCTTTCGGTTGCTACAGCTTTTACAAGTGAGCTACATGCCACGACGTGGTACGTACAACATCAATGAGGTTTATGCGGTGTCACTTACAGAGAGATTTTGATGGATAAGCGTGGAAAATTTATATTAATATCTAGCTAAGCTCTAGAAATTGAATTGTTCTATAAACTTTAACTATGTTTATTTGTTTCTTATAAAATGGGGCTACCGAAATCAACTATAATTTCTTTAGAGAATTCTACTTAGATGACATGCAAAGTTTTTTGTTTTTGGAAGTACTGGGAGCTAAAAGAGCTATGCGGTGCCCATCGCTGTTCTAGAATAACTCGGTTATGCGAATAGATACTAAAGTATCGCATTTGCATTTTCGTACAAGTTGCAGAGATTTTGTTCGAGTTAAATTAAATCCAGGGTTTGGGTTTTGCTTTTATAGGAGCTTATAGTTATAGTATCTAAATAGACTAAAGATGAATGAACTGAAAGTTTGCGACTATTTAACCGCATACTCATTCAGTGGAAAAGTGAATTTCACTGCCCATTCCAAGCCAGGCGGTTCATTTATCGCGTTGGTGTCTGGCCCCCGCTCAACGCTTGCCCCCCAAAAACTTGCCCTCTTGATGAAACCTGCTCCTTCTGGGCCCCATTTGGCCCCCGCCCCTGACAAGGAAACCCAACCGACCCCCTGGGTCCCACTCTGGTTTCGTCTGCTGTCGCTGCTCATCAACTTCAGTTGTTGGGCCACATTATGCAATCAATTTTTCAAAAAGTGCACAAACTTCACTTCAAGTGCAACGGCTACAACAACTGCACTTGCACAAAAATAATGGTAACAATTAATAAACTCAAAGAGTCCTCGGCACTTGGTTAACTTAAATATATATGATCGCTTTGATCATTAGAAGAAAAGGGTTTTGCTTAGTATTATTTTAAGTCTAACAGGTAAAACCCTATCCCTAATCAAGAAAAAAGAGAAAAATACGTTATCCCCGTAATGTAATTTGATGGCATTTTTAGCTGTGCAGGTTCGAGTGGATTTTGGTAGAGTCCGGCAAACAATTTGGACAGCCTGCTGGAGTTGATTACGAAAAAATACGAGGCGTCCGGACAGGAGCCTGAAAGCCCCGACACCGGATGGTGAAGTGCAACTTTAATTGGAGATTTTTTAGATTCTTACGTATTTTCGGGGATTATAATTTTACCCGACTTTTTTTCAACACCATTAATGCGATCTTAATGCGAAATTTTCCCTAATTACATTTTGGCATTTAGTTTAGCCAGCTTATCTTTTGGCTTCCCGCTTTTTGGCCTTTTCCTGCTTGGCCTTTCCGTTTTATCCAAAGCATTTTCATTCAAATTTTTGCGCTTTGTATTTTGCGAGAATCTTTTTTTTTGTTTGTTTGTTTCTGGGTTGGCACACATGGCGTATACTTCACGTGCTGGCTGTTTGCACTGGCGGTTTTCCCACAATTTCCCCGCCCGTAGGCTTTTCTTTCAGCTCCGCGCCAGCTGGCAACAGGTGAAAATTCTCATTTCATTTTGGGGCTAAATCAACTGTGAAAAATTCAAATGCCTTATCAGCTTAAGCTTCTGCTTCAGTGGAGCTCAGCCAATGAATGGGTGTGTATCTTTGCCTCGACATCTCCCCGTATCTACGAGGTTTCGCTGTGGTGTTGGCGTCGTTACACGATGAGCTCTTTGACTTTTGTTTGCTGGTTTCGTTGGGTGGCGTTCGCCACCGTGTGGCCTTTTTGCAGAGTCTCCCGCCGAATGAATGCAAATGAATAGGAAAATGTTTAAAATTGCAATTGAAACTGTAATTGAGTTGGCCAAAATGTGTGCGGTGTGAGATTATGTAGCAGAGCTTCGGGGAATTCGCTGTGGCTTTTTGTGCGAACATCGAGCAGATTGCCCGCCGCCAGTCTAGAGTATTTCCCCATTTTGGGCTCACTTCAGGTTTTTCGGTGATGCTGATGATGAGAATGAGGATGGGCGGCTGTTGGGTAAGTAAATGTGAAGGGAAAGTGACTGACTGTGTCCCATGTGACCTCCTGGCGGGCTTAGGTAATAAATTGATATTCTTGACGCACCTTTTGAGGTGAGCGGTAATCGAAATGCTTTTCCATTTGCTTAGTTTCGGGGAAGCTTACAAAAGAGGAGCTGCAAATAAACGAGGTTGGTCCTGCGGGACCTGCAAGTGGTATTTTGCAAACGCTCGGGTATATGGCATAATGATGGAGATTAGATAGAAGCATGATGGAGTGCTCTCTGTATAGTATGGCAAGTGTGTGGGCTAATAAATGGTAGCAGATGAACAGATTGCCAAACGGCTGAAATTGCTCTCCCCCTTAAAAAAGGAAAACTAAGTGGCTAAAGTAAGGCATTTGCATGGATAAGGTTCTTGACATATTCTAAAATATATAAACGAACTTTTAAAATATCTAAACCTTAAGTTAAGAGTATCCTAGCTTAGTCTCTAAAAGTTTTTTTCGGTTCTTAAAAAAACAAGGCTAGGAAGCTTTTCCGAAACCTAGATCTTGGATACTATAATAGATATAGAAAAAATAATTAGACATTTAGAATTGTGTGATACCAGTTTGTTACAAGTTTGCACCCCCGCAAACCACAAAATTCTGTGGCGTTCCCAATAATAATTCTAAAAGCACTAAATTCGAATAGTACATTGATAGAACCAATATCTATCTGTGTTGCAAAAATCAGCCGGTTATGCCCACCTACACCTGCGCAAATGTCAAAAATGTGTGGCGCCCACAAACTTCTCTATAGAAACATGAGAACCGGGTTTTCATTAAAAATCGTTCTTACTTGTTTTCTGTGTTTTATTGAATATTTAAAAAAGATTCCAACTTCAATGCCCAGACCTCTTTTTTCGCAGATCTTCTATTTTAGTCCCCAAACTACATATAATATTATGACAATCTAATGGCAGTCTCAAGTGACCAGCGAAATAGTCAAAGCAAAGGCAAACACACACTCCGAGTGCACACACTCCACTAAATTTACCCACTCGAAGCGAAAAGACTATTACATCATAAAACTGCAGTGGAGCGCACAAAATTATACCAGCGGGGAAAAAGCCATTCATCATCTAAGTATATGTAGTTGTCGAGAGCGAGAGCCTTTGAGTGCATATTAAAAGTAAAATTTTGTGCGAGTATTTTGCTTTTTGCCGAATCATTGCTGGGTTATGAATTTACTTTCTAGAGGCAAAAACGTTTACCCCTTTTGCTGTTGTTTTTTCTCTTGGTCAAAGCACATTCCCCCGAGACAATTTCGAAGGTAGCCTCAAAGTATTGGTCGTGCATTGAACCGCCCAGGATTTACCCAAGACCGGAGGAGGTTGTAATGAAGAAAAGAGTAACATGATGAACTCGAATTTTCTATGCTCTGTGTATATATATTTAAATACCAAAAATGGGTGGGAATCAAGGAAAATTCATTGATTGAGACATAGTTTATTGTAGAAAAATGTTATAAGCTTTAAGATCCGACACAGAGCGAATGTATATTTCACTCAAGGTAAGAGCATGCGAAAGCGAAAGGTACCTCATCACCTTGCTTATTGAAAATCCCAACAAATCGTCTAAAAAATTGAAGGTAGGTGCAGAATGGCATGCACAGAAATTGGGATACAGAGTGGCACAAATGAGGGGAAATTGTGGGGCGGGTGTGGGTACTACCAAAACAAGTTGCACGTACTTGAATGCGCTGCGAAAGGGAAAAGTCTGCGCCACAAGAAAAACTCACTTGAATGGAAAACCAGAGAAAGAAATCCAGCTTGAAGAAGAAGAAGGAAAAAAATGAGGAAAAAATGAAAAAAAAAACTGAAGAAAAACCGCAAATAAATGTCACGAATGAAGTTTAAGGAAAGGCGAAGCAACAATTGGTGCTCCGCGAGGGAAACGGGGTGCGACGAAACCCTTGACAAAAATAACAGTGCGGAAAATCCGCTCAGCAAAGCATAAGAAGTGGCGGTACAGCAGAAAAAAAATTAAGGAAACTCCCGGGCGCTGGATAAGTTTCCCTGAAACCGAGTGTGCCAGTATGTTTGCGTGTGGAAAATCCCGCCGCGACTATTTGCCTGCAAATGACTTTGAAAGTGCGCATTTATTTCAATTCTTTTCCAGCGGCAAAAGCAATACCAACAGCTGTCGCCTGTCGCCAACATTCAGCACGCGGCCCAGGCCCAGGGCCAGGCCCAGCAGCTTGCGTCAAAACTAATGAAGCGTTCAACTGCGAATCTGGTTCAACTATTTGATTAGCCCCATTCAATAATGCCGCCGATTTTGCACCCAGCTCCCACCATCTTGCACCTGTCATTTGCGTTCTCAAGAACGTTTTCTATTCCCTGTTTTGCAGTTTTTTGTATGCCAAATGCCAAAGCTCGTTGGAGGTTTTTTTTACCATTTACATTAAGGTAAAAATGGTATATTAAGGTTGTGCAAATGTATGTAACTGGGAGAAGGAAACTTTTCCGATCTAGCCATTTCCTTTTATCTGTCCTTCTGTATGTTGGTTCTCGTGGTTCTCAGAGATGATAGAAGTTAGAGATGTAATTCTTTATTCCTTAGGTGCGTTATATACGTATGCAGATCGAGTTTATTTCAAGTTTTCACTACGCTAATTCTTTTTGCTTTCAGATTCGCAGATTATGTTATTTTGTAAGTAATTTCTCTTTCCGGATTTTCGTCTGCATATTTGTCTGTATCTTCGAAATGGTTGCACTAAAAGATAACTATGTTTTGCTTATAGGTGAAAATTATAATATCTAGCTAGATACCAAGTTTTATAAAGATCGGACAAAAACTAACGATGATACGGCCAACAATATGTTCACCGTCCCTTCCCAGTGTCAGTCCCAGATGTCGTCATAATAACTATTTCTTCTATGACTTAAGTTGAGGAAGATACTTATAATTATGCCGAAGAACTTATTGATTATACAACTAGGTACATACTCGTATATGGCATCTAGTTGTCGAAAAATCTGGTTTTTACTTGTTTTAATATAACTTTCTTCAGTTACAAAACAGAATTTCCAAAGGCAAGAAATTGAATACGTTAATAAAATCTTAACAGATCTTAAGATGCTAGTAATACTGTTTTTCCAAGTTGTAACAAATGCATTTTAGTAATCCCCCGAATCGTAGAATGGGATTTGACAAAAAGTTGTTGATTTGCAAATCAGGAAGTTGAATCGTCTATCAAAAGTGTCCCAGCCACGTTTCCGCTTGTTGATGAAATTGGTGTGAAATCAACTTTTTCTGTTGGTTTCCTTTCCACGAAACAAAGCAGATTAAAAAAAACACCAAGCACAAAAACAGACATTGAGGGAAAACCAAGTAGACTCGAAGCTGTATTGTTGTTTCGTTGGCTGCTTCAGGTGGGTGGTAGAATTTGCTTTGTTGATAAAACAGAATTTGTTTGTTTGCCGTAAATAGATTCGGAATTGCATTTGCCCAGCAATTGACAAATTTCGTGTGAATTAGCATAAACACAAAGCCACATTAAACAAGGAGGAGTAGGAAACGAGTCGTGTCCTGGAAGTTTATGGCTTAATTTAAATGCTCAGCAGCAGGTTTTTCTTGCGTATATTTGGGCCTTTAAATTGTGTCCGCTAATGAGATCTTAAATGAGTGAATTTTGCTTTAAAAGCAGTCTGGGAAGCCTTTTTTGAGTCGTAATGAACTCCGCAATGCTTCCTAAAAGGAAGCCAAGCCTTTCTTTCAGTTATTTTTCGCACCGCACTCATTGTTTAACAATTAGTGCAAAAAACACAAAAGTGTTGCCGGAGCAGCAAAGGCTTGCGGCTTCAAGCTCATTATGGAAAAAGCCAGTGAGCAAAATATTTTATTTCAATTAAAAGTGGTTTTAAAGCCTTAAAAAAAATCGTTAAAAAAGGTCTCCCAAAAGCTTTGTTTTCTGTGCGTTTAGAAAAACAATATTTTAAGTGAATTTTTTAATTAAATTACTAGAAAACATAGCTGGTAGCCTTAAATGCCCAACAGGTGTTGCTTATTTGTTTATAACAGTGTTGTTCTTTTTACTTGTTGGTAATTTGGCGCGCATGAAAGTATGCAGCAATTTTCCACGTTTTAATTGAAAACGCATTTTCCTCGCGTGACTCTAAACACTTTGACCTAAGGACAAACTATTCTAATTACTTAATTTCACTTTTTTCCGTAGGTTCTCGGACATTTAAAAGGGCTATGCTTGCTTTGGGGAATTTCGGTTGATTAAAATAAACAAATCAAATGGAAAAATATTGATTTGGGTTTTTCCTTCAATCATGTATTCCTATTACAAAGGTCATACCTCATATTTTGTTTCGGGGCATAAATATGTTTTGCCCATTCAACTGTGTGTGTTTTTCCTCCGATTTTTTGTCGTGTTTACGGGTCTGTGGGTATTTATTTGTACTTTTTGCGGATAGGGGAGATTTTTCATCAATTTGCCATTAAATAAATAATGCGAAATGTGTCCGGAAATCCTTTGGACTTTGGCTGAAAAGAGTTATTGGACTCGGGACTTTGTTTTATTTACTGCTGGTTAATTTTTTCCGAAATGTGCAATTCGTTTGGAATTTTGCGTTATGATATATTTGCAGTTTATGCAGTATTTTAATATAAATGTGGTATTTACTTAAAACAAATTTTGATATCATGTTTGGCTCAAAATTCATTAGGTTCAAAGGTTGCAAACATGTATGTATCCCGTTTTGTGGGTTTCATTTAAAATCACATAAATTCCAGCGAACTTAAGCCACGCTCTTTGCCAGAACGTTCCAGCCTGCGTTTGGGTTTGGGTTTAAGTTAGGGTTTTGGTATTCCCTGCTAAAAGCAGCCTGCAGCTGGCGCCAAAAGCGGGAGCCACGGCTTCTCATCCATCGTAATGCCTTTCTGCCGCTCCGACTGCCAACTAAATGTCAGTTAGAGTAACCCCCCCTCGACGTCCTGCCACGCCCATCCGCCTCGATGCTACATGCATTTCAGCTTAAGGGCAAATAGCTCGAAGGACGAGTGCAGGGTGAGTGGGGGAAACTAAGGGCACGCAGTTTTCCAATGCATTTTCATTGTTAAACAAACATTTTATGCTGCTGCTATTAGTGACACTCGTTAGCATTTTGCCACCACAGCCGCCGCAGCCCCTGGGCCACCCGGTGTCCCGGTGCTCCCTTTGAGCCATCCTAAACGCCTCCTCCGTGCCCCGGCATTGTGCAAATATTTTGCTTACAATATACTCGTTTACTCGACATGCATATGCATATTTTCCAAGCATTAATTTGATGCGAAGCGTCGAGCGAAAAATGTCAGCACGTTTGTCACGGCGAGTGGAAATGCGAAAAGCGTCCGAGAAAATAAAGGGAAAATTGAGGGAAAGAAAGAAAGAAACCGGGCAGCAGCAGCAGCAGCCAAGGGGGTGCGCACAAATTTCCGTTTAGTTTTCATTGCAGGCATGGGGACTTGTTGGTCGCACAACTTGTGGTCAATTTGGGAGTAGAAATTGCATGAAAACGGCAGTGCTCTTTAATGGAAATTGTGCCACAAATTTGGGGATTAAAAATCAGAAGACTCTGGTGCTGAAAAAGCTGGCATTTTCTATCGAAATGGCAAATGAAAAACACATCTTTCTGGCCAATTCAACTCTTTGAATATATTCATATTTTATGGTCAGTTAATTGCTTTTCAAATGGTTGCTTGGTTGCTCGTGTCATTTTTAAATTGACATACACATGAAATATCAAATGTTAAGCAGACACTATTGGTAATTTAATTGTAAATTAAATGGTGATGACATAATGATAGACTAATAACACTGATTAATTGTGTTAAGCATACCAAATCCTGTTTCCTTTTTTGTATTCCCTTATTGTTAAATTAATGGTTGCACCAAAACAATGCAAACTTAATTTCAATTACCACTTTATTAATGAACTACAAGCTAATGATTAACATTCAATGGAAAATGTCATTTAAAATTACGCTCCTTTCGGCATCGTAAATTGGCCACTTAAATGTTTTTGGTTAAGTGGAGGAGAGCGGGAAAATATGCATGACGGGCAGGAAAAACTTTGCAAGTTTTCATGGAACTGAATTGGGTGAAACTAGTCAAAATGAATTGTGTAATGCGAATATTTATAGGTATTTTGCTGCCCTCAAATTTTGCCTGCACTTCCACAAATTTGAAGATTAAAAAAAGTTGCTATTTGGCCAAAAAGTTTATTGGGAATTTGGGACAAACTTGTGCGGGCCAAGGTCGTTCCAAGTGGGAGGCTTCTTTTATTTATTTTGTATTTTAGAAAAGTGTGGTCCTCTGCTATTGATTTGGGCTTGTGAGATTTTATTCATCATTTATTTCTGATACGCGATTCAATGCATTACCTTTTTATAAGACGATGTGATGCGCTTAGTGATATTTCCATTGAATTGGCTGTTTTATTGTTTGATTTTTTAAAGCTGAATAAGAGCATTAAACTTTTAACCTGCATTTAAAAGTGGAAATGCGATTAGTTTTCTTTTGTTTGCAATTTTCCGCCAAATTTTTCGATTTTCCCATTTTCCGCAAAATGCATTTTCCGTACAATCAATGTGTGCACAAAAATATGGCCTGCTTTTCGGCGCTTTTAAATTTCATNGATGTGGGCTTGTGAGATTTTATTCATCATTTATTTCTGATACGCGATTCAATGCATTACATTTTCATAAGACGATGATATTTCCATTGAATTGGCTGTTTTATTGTTTGATTTTTTAAAGCTGAATAAGAGCATTAAACTTTTAACCTGCATTTAAAAGTGGAAATGCGATTAGTTTTCTTTTGTTTGCAATTTTCCGCCAAATTTTTCGATTTTCCCATTTTCCGCAAAATGCATTTTCCGTACAATCAATGTGTGCACAAAAATATGGCCTGCTTTTCGGCGCTTTTAAATTTCATTGGAGGATATCGAGTATCCGACATGTAGGAACATACGATTGTTTGTTTAAAATGTATAATAGCATGCAGCTGATTTAATTGTTTAACAAATGGGTATTTTTGGAAGCTGGAGATATTGAATATATGGTGGGAATATTTTAATTATGTCATTTAAATTTCAATTGAAGTGATTGAAACAATTGATTAGCTATAATTAGCAACTATTTGGTGTTGATTTGAGCGAAATGTTTTCGGTGTTCAGATTTGCCTGGCTGTTCGAGTCAATCACTGTATCTCTCTCCCAGATAAATGCCCCCTGACCTTTGCATTTCAATTGCACATAAATCACAGAGCCCAAAAGCAACAACGAAAAATCAAGTAAATGTTTTACGTTATTCGGTTTTAGTACCACCATTATACCGCTTGGTCTTTTGGCATTTTTGCACGAGAGCCATGTAATTTGGCAGCATTTATTGTTTGCCTTATTGGTGCTATTGATTATTGCTTTCCGCAAAATAAAATGCATAATGTCGATTATAATACATTTGCCTCTTGTGCTGGCTAAATAAATGTGCCCAAATTATCGGTTAAGCAACCCATAAAGTTGAATTGCATGAAATTAATCACCATCATATTGAACTCCGTTAATTGCTTTAAATGAGTGGCACTAATCCGATTAAATCTTTGTCAAGCCAGCATTCGCAAAGCCTCACTGTTGTGCAACTTCTTTGGCTAAAAAACAACCATGGCCAAGAGGTTCAAGGTTAGTTTGTGTAAGAGCTCTTAGCCGCTTTTGGCCTTTAACCCGCGCTTTGCACCTCACAAAAATACGGGGTCGTGTATATTACATGACAGGCCCCTCATAGCTCATCGCGTTCACACTAAATCTGAGGTCAGAGTCATCATCTCGGGTTGCTGCCAGCAACGCTTCCCTCCTGCGCTTTTGGAATCTGTGCAAATACGCTGTAAATAAATAATAAACTTGCTTGTACAGCGGCTGCACAGAGGAAAAATGTCTAAAAAAATTGCTAACCTTATTAAGGTTGTTAAAGGTAGAATTCCATGTTTATACTTGAATTTATATACAATTTTTGAGTTGTAGTGGTATATTTGGTAATCAGAAACCCAAAAATTGTAACCTCGGCTTTTCTTTGCCTGTTTTCCACCTTTCATCTTGTTTATCACTGCCCATTCCACAGTTCTTCCTTTCATTCTCCTTCTCGTTGACCTTTCTTCACTTAATTTTCCAGCTGCGAATTCAGTTCAGTTTCAAGAAGCACTTCATTAGCCGACGGACACGCCCGTTGGCTTAAAAAATTTGCTCGCCGCCTGAATTTTAGATCATCGCCTTTTTCAAAATTACCCCCTTTTTGGTGGCCACGCCCCCTCGCTGCCGCCTCCTTTTTATCCGGGACTTTTTGGCTGTGGGCGGGTTTTGTGTCCGCTGTTTGGTTTGTTTCTTTTTTGGCGTAGTGGGTTGGAGGGTGGGCTTTAAATAATAAAGTGTTAACGGCGCTTTAATAAACCACTAATTTGCTGGTTATCTGAGCCCAGTTTGTGTGTCTGCTCGGGCTCAGATATATTCATGTATGAGAGCTGCCTGGTTACCAACTTTGTCTGCCATAAATCGCTAAAAGCTTTTCCCATTCCCGCAACTTATCTGGCAAATATGTGTCTGGTTTGTCCCTCTATTCAATTTATTCCTTTTGCTCGGCTTTACTGCCTAATTGTTGCACTTTTACCGTCCTAAAAACCAAATTCACCTTCTTAATTGACTTTAATTTGGGTTGTATTCTGTGGGACTTAAATTCACTTTTGGTTTATGGCCAGTTTTTGGGCGGCAAACCAGCTCGGGGCTGTTTGAAATGTCTAATTTAACTTTGGCTTTGTCCGTTGCAGCTTTAGACTGCAAGGACTCGCTTTCATAATTACAGTTTTGCTGCCACTGATCCCTGGGCAGGGATTAATTTAATAATTTATTTACAAAGGGTTATGCGGTGGCCTGGCAGACCAGACCAGACTAGTAACTATTCTGCTTGATTAACTCTTAAAACAATCGATCGAAATAGTGCAAAAGCTTTTAGCTTACATATTTTAGAAGTTAAACATCTGTGTATTGTAAGGCACTTAGCCACAAAATCCCCTTTATCCACCAACCGATTTGTAAGGGCCTTGAGGTATGTAAGTCCCAAAGACTCTTAGTAATTTCTTTGTTGGTCAACAATGACGAGCGGTTGAAAATTTGCAAAGGGAATCAGAACTTTTTAATCCGATTTGCGGAAAAGAAAACGAAAATAAACAATGAAAATGTGTGAATTTTCAGAGAGGTGAGGATGTTCCCTAATAAAAATAAAGACCGGTAGCAATTATAAATGGAAAAAATTTGAAAAAAAAATCTCCAGTGCCAACTTTATGGACTTAAATTACTGCCAGCAACCTAGCCAAGCTGTTCCCTCTGGCAATCATAATTTTAATTAAAGCGTCTAATTGAGACGCAAACACGTAAAAATGTCGTTATTAATGCAATTAAATTGTTTTTTTCTTTGACCAACTTTGCTGCGCAAAACGAAGTCTTTAAGCGTTCAGTGATTAATAGCGCATTAAATTTATTAAATACTTGTATATTGTATAAAGTATGTACCAAAAATATTCGATAACTTTATTTTGCCGTATAATTAATTTTAATTACTTTTATAAATACTTCTTTTTGTTTGATTTTGAGCAAGCTTTGACACACTTTGCCTGGCAGGTATGTCGACGAACACTTTGACTCATTTTCCCTGGAATTGAGTGCGGAAAATGGGGAAATCTTATTTTCATTTACCAACACCTCCGAAGTTTTCCCCGGGCCACCTGAAGCATTTCGCACGGCGCTAAATGCCTTGAAAGAAACTGCAAAATTCCGAGCTGAGTTTGTGTATCTATTTAAGTTTGTTTATTAAGTAATAGTAAAGCTCTTTATCTAATAACGATTACAATCAACCTTACGGACTTCCTTATTGACAGTTGTAATGCCAATTTGATTGGAATTTTTCCTAGGATATTTCTTCAACACATTTCGCCTTTGGCATATGTTTAATGTCACATTTTGAAGCACGCCCACCTGGAGCTGAAATGTCACTCCGTCGACTAAGTCCTTGCCTGTCCTTCCAACGGGGGGATCCTGGTGGGTCTTGCGGGTTGTGCGGGTTGGGTTTTGGGTTTCTGGATTTTGGGGATGTGGGCGGTGCGGATGACAGAGCAGCAGATTCCTGGTCGTCGTCATCCTCGTGGCGTGCTTGCATGCAATTTGCAAGGGACCAGCGACAGAGAAATGCACTAGACAAAAGGAAAAGGACCTGCACGTCCGTTTCACTTCACACCAGACACACTGCGCCAATAAAGCTTTGAAAATATACACAAAATTCACGAAATTACAATAAAACTCAACGATTTTTAACAATATCTTCCAAGGGTAACGGCTGCAACTTCAATGAAAATTTTCAACCATTTCGCGAGGGGTAAAAAATCTATCTTTTTTTTAGAATAATCTTTCTATTACTCGCAGTGCACCTGCAACACCCACTCCGGCCTTTTGTGCATTCCTCGTTTTTGTCATGCCATTTTGCCATTTCCGTAGCAAAACAAAAGTCAACTAAATCTCTTGTCAGTGCTCTTCCTACTCGAGGCTTTTGGTCAGGTCGCAGGCAGGGATAAAAACGAAATAAAGGAAAAGCCAAGCCGCTGAAGCGGCTAAAAAATTTCCACTGCCCGGCAGCAACTTTTCCTTCCACATCAGCCTACTTGAAGGCAAACGGAGGAGTTGGAAAAAGAGACCCAAAGTACGAGTATTTAAGGTAGCCGAGGTATTTTCAACAGCAACTACAATAAAACGAAATGTCCTTGCTCTAAAGTTGAGCCAGGATAAAAATAAAGTTTGGCCTTGTTAGCATTAAGTTGATCTGAGAAAGTGTGACGAGTATTTGGCATATACGAGTACTAGTCGCTAGAATTTAACTAATTGAGGGGCCAACACAACGTTTGACATAGCCAGGTGATCCTTGAAAACAGCTGCTTAAAATGCTATATTAAAATGTACACGGCAGAAACTAGAAAATATATTATACTCACTTGCAGAATGCCCTCTGTTGGAATTACTTTGATTTTATTTATTGGTGAAATGTAAATACACAATTCTTCAAAAGTTTCTGCTTATTTGGATTTAAAATTGATGTGTAACCCTGGGCTGTGCAAGAGTATCTACGTAGATGTCTGTAAGTTGATAAGTGGCACAAAATGGCATCTGGCATTGACATGTATGGATGCCATCACCCTCGATTTCACCCGTCTCCTCGTCCTTCAGATGTTAACGAGCTTACGAGGACTTCCCTGCTCGGAAAGAAGTCTTTTCGAGCGCATCCGAAGACGGAGACATGTCGTGTACGTGACGCACATTTTGCACACTTATTTAGTTTAATATATCCTCATTCACATGTCTGCTTCTGCAGCTACACATTACATATACTATATATCTCAAGGTATACAGTCATGGTCGAAATAGCAAGTGTTTTTACCGATTTAAAACTAAATTAATTGGTCTTAGTTTGAGTAAAAGCTTGACTGATTATTGATGTGTATGCTATCATTATTTTTAGGATTTAAACCTTTTAATACATTTGTCTGTTTTTAAATGGCTTCAATTGTTGAAGATTTATATTAGTTTTATTCAGCTGACAGCTGGGATACTTTTTTTTGTTGCCTGAAAAATGCAGTTTGTTTTTGTTGAAGTATAGCTCGGAAGTCATGTCTGCAGCAGACGTACTTTTCCTCGAGAGCTCAATTTGATGACTCTGTTTTCTTGATAATTTCAGATATATAAAGCTCTTATGATTGGCATTAAAAGTAGATTTTTACGCCAGTTGGCCAACTTGAAAATCTTCTAAATGCGACTGCACGTTGTCAACACATCCGAGTAAATCAAAATGCGAGAAAAGTTCTTTCTTCTGTCAAGATTTACATCTCGGTGGCAATCTCTTTCAATCAGCCGCCTCCTTCCTCGTGCAGCAAGCCACATGGAGCTTCTTCGTTTCTCCGGAGATTCAGAGTTTCTGCGTTCCGGCGAGTTGTTGCCCTGTCATCGTTGTTGTCGTGCTAAGGCAGCAGCTATCATAAATTGTTGCTTAAGTTGCATATCATACGTTGACATCAAACGACAAAGCTGGGCCTGCATCCTCCATGTCCACCCTCTGCACACTCCTCAAACTCTTCGCCGCCAAGGAGAGCACATCCATCAAGATTCGGTTGTTTTTTTTCCCATTTTTATACCATGTACCTTAAGGTAAAAATGGTATATTATGTTTGTGAAAATGTATGTAACAGGGACATTTCCTACAAAGTATATAACATACATACATTCTTGAACAGTCGATCTAGCCATGGCCGTTTGTCCGTCTCTCTGTCCGTCGTTTGAAGAACTATGTTGTATCCTATATGTCTATATCTCCGAAATGGTTAAAACAAGAAATATAAATCTTTCTGCTTACAGTTAAAAATTTTAATAAATATCCATATGACAAATTTTATAAAGATCGGTCAATAAATAATGATGATAGAACCTTGACAAGTGGCAATGTCTGGTGAAAATAGGTACATGGTATGTCGAGAAATCGCGACTGCCCGTTTCTACTGGTTTTTTTGGCCAACCCAGGTGATGCGGTGTATGTTGAATGATTTTGCTATAATAAATAGAGGTAGCAGGTGACGCATTCTGGCGATGGAACCGTGAGTTTTAAAGAATTTAATTGACAAGAAAATTCTAAAGAAAAGCAAGAGAGTTCCAGCTGTGATAGTTAGCATTAAATGTGTTCTAGTTCTTCGAAGTTTTCCTATAAATTTATCTGTTTTGTGCACGATTACAGCTTTATTATTCTTTACCCCTCACGAACATCACTTGCACTCATCCTCAGTGGGCGATTAAATTACAAAAAAACAGGCCTTCTTGGCTGCGAAAAGCTTTATAATTTGCCAGGCGCCTCGATCTATGGGTGCGCAGAAAAAAATTGATTGCCAGTCAGTCAGACATTCAGGCAGTCAAGTCTGTGGAGATTGTGGGTTGCCTGGCACTCGAATGGGGGTTGTCACCTCATCGTGATTATGATCATGGAACGTAAATGTAATTAACATGTCAAAGTGCTGACAAACTTCAAGCCTTTGTGCAGTTTCTTCCACTGCGGTTTCTTTTACTTGTTTACCTTATTTTGCAGTTTTATATGTATTTATTTCGATGCTTTTTTGTACTATTCTGCGGAAAATGTGTCAAGGCAGAGGAGATCAGACAAGAGCTGAACCGTCTGAAGCATAATACTGGCCGCAATCAAAGGCAACGTCAAAGGTCTTGGCCTTTTGTGGCCCATGGAATGGATGGAATGGCAATCCGCCCACGCCTTATTGTTTTTGGCTCTTTGGCTTTGGCTTTCTGGTTGGTTTCTGGCTTGCAGATTTGTCTGCAAGCTTGGTTTTGGGGCTTTTATTTTGCAGTTCGTTCTCAGTTCTTTTGCCTTCACCGATGTCGCTTATTTATGACAAAAGGTAACTGGGAGCACCGATGTTGGGGTTGAGATTTGTGATTGCCAGCAGCTTCGGCACTTCGTTTAATGAGTTTTCATTAGCACGCAAATTGATTGCGGTAGCTCGAATAATTTATTCGCACACAAACAGGGCCGGCCTTTAAAAATTCTTCACTCTTTAATTCGCAACATCGGTTTGGCACAAAATATAAAAATAAAAACAGAAGGGTTCGGCTTTATGGCTTACGATTTTTCAACTTTTAACGACGGCTTGTCGCCCACAATGCACAAAGCGGGCTTTAAGGGGCAATCAAATTTTAAGTAATTCATTAGCGTGGACAGGGAAGGAAATTAAAATTCACTTTCGATTCACGGTTATGACATTTTGCGAAGGTTTCGACAGCTTTTGCGCCGGTTTTATGGTCAAGAAAAGCAACGGAAGTGCTGTAATTATTCTTGGAGGTCAACTGCCACGTTGATTTTTATAGACTGGAATATCGTGTAATTAAATATTGAAGAATTTTCTTCAAGTAATTTGTTTTCTAGTATTTTTGGTGATTTGATTATAAATTTACGGGATCCATCTAAAATTGGTTAAAATAAAATAGGTGGATAACGGAATTAAGTTATTTTAAGCAAATAACATTTACATTACCATATTTTTCAAAAGTTTCAAGATCAAACAATTTTTTACACACAATATTTTTAAAAATTTAAATGTATAAAGTTGTTTAAAAACTTTAGGATAATTTTTTTATTTTTAATATGTTTTTTAAGGAAAACAAATTTCCAAAATGTTCATATATTATGTTCATATCATATAATCTTTTTTACCAACCAATTTTTGTTCGAAGTATAAATATTATGAAATTTAATTAAAATTAAACCTAGATTGGTATAAAATTTAGAAAAATAATGAAGATACGCGCCTATTCTTGAGATATTGTAGGTGATCCCATAATTTTGTGGCCGACCAACTTGACTCATGACCACCCACATCCCTACTTTGGGCCGCTCTTATACTCGGCTCGGGCTCTTATACGCGATCGGTGAGTCTCGAGTTTCTAACTGGAAATCCGTCGAACCTTCGATCTCACAGATATTCGGGCACACGTATGCGGATGCAGATACTCAGATACATCTGCGCAGAGCCAGATACAAATGCACGGCAAGTGCCGCCCGTCGGCGGTGGCAGCGACGTCGACGACTCTGCTTTACGGGTGCCTGAACTCGACCAAACAGAGAGTTGGGAGAGAGAGCGCGGAAGAGAGTCTTGGGTGTTCCAGGAGGGGCTTTTCTTTCTTTTCTTGTTTGCGGTTCCAATTGAAAACTGGAATTGGTTTCACTGGAAGCCTTGGTATGCACATTTCGGACTCACGGAATGGTCAATGGAAGCCAACAAGAAGTACAACAAGTCATAATAATTGAGCGGAGGAGCACTTGATCGCCCGGAGAGAGAGAAAGAGAAAAATCCCAGGCAGGCGGCTGAGCGCAGTCAACAAGTCAACTAACAGATACAGATACATTTTGCCTTGGACCTCTTACTGCTCACTTAGATGCATTTGTTATTGTTATTGTTGCTGTTGGCAAGCCAACAAAGAAATCAATGCACACAGAAGAGTGCTAAAAGACAAGTACAACATAACACAACACAACACGAAACGCGAAGCAGAAGAAGAAGACGGACCTCGAGAAGAAAAACCCCCCCAAGACGAGTAACATGGATGCAGCTTTTCCCCCTCGTAAGATTGTATAGGAAAAATCTCACGAAAAAAACCAACAACCTACAAAAAAAGAAGTTGTCAGTGAGTGTGTGTGCCAGCAAACAAGTAATGAAAGCAAAGCACTGGAAAAATAATGATTAAGTCTCGGAAAACTCAAGTCTTTCCGTGTGTTACATGGAAAAGAAAAATTAGTCGATGAGGAAAATTCAGCTTGAAAAAAGAGAAGACGAAGGAGAAGATGAAGATGAAAAGGGGCGATGGGGAGGAGATGACTTCGAGCGGCTTGGATAAAATCGGAAAAACTCGATTTATGACTCTCAATGCAGTTTACTTTTTTCCATGCTCATGTCTAAGAGTCCAAACTGCATGCCAATGGCAAAACTTTAAATGGGAACATTTAAAGAGGTTTAATAATAATTTTGTTCAACTATTTCAAATATTTATTATGCCAATAATTTATAGATATGTTTTTAATGTAAATTAAAGACTCACATATGAATGTTTGGGGTATATTAATGGTTTACTTATCTTGTAATTTTGTGCAAATGTTCAAGAAACTATACTTACTACTGCAGATTGATTTGTATCTTTGAAACGGTTGGACCAAGAGATATAAATCGTTTTGCTTACGGCTAAAAATTGTAATATTTAGCCATGTGTCAAGTATTATAAAGTTCGGACAATAAACAGTAAAGATATGACCAACAAAAATTGTGATCGTCCCTTCTCAGTGTTGGTATAAATATTTCGGCTTTGATTTCAGTCATTGTTATATTTCTCGTTGACGAGAAATCTTGACTACAGCGTTTCTGCTTGTTTTATGTATTATTCCATTTATTTGTATATTTTTAAAAATATAGTGCCTATTTTAAACTGGGACTATGCCACTGCTGCCTTATATGAGTCTGGACATGCCTTTGCTGCCAATCAGATGCTGGCCGTTTGGGGTAATAAATTTTAATGTTCGAACTTCGAATTGCTGCCGATCCAATCGAATAGCAAACATCAAACAAACTTCAAGAGGCGACGATAGAAAACAGGCTTCCATACGTAAAGTATGTGTATCTGCGGGGCTGCAGAGTTTTGCGCAATATTCGAGTGCATCCTGTATTCAACGGGTTTTTCGCAAAGAAATAAAAGACAACTTGATCACCATTAAGTTTCAAGCACTGCCACGCTGTCCCGCTACATCGCACTGTCCTGCTCTTGTGTATTTTTGAAAATTGAAATCCATAAAAAATCACTTTTAATAAATTTTGTCATAAAAATCGCATTCCCCTCACATTTCAGTCATCGCCCATATGAGTGTACGAAAAAATGCATAAAAATCGGCATGGCAAGCGCATAAATCTCTGAAGCCCTGCAGCACCCCCAGTTCATTTGCCATAACAATAAAAACAAATTGCTTATGTTAGAAAACAGGAAAATATTCAAAAAAATCAAGGGCCAATAGCAACCTGAAGCTTGAAATAAAATAATAAAAATTAGAATAAAGAGCTGTCAAAAATCAGGAAGAATTCTTCAGCAACTGTTGCACACCTTGCTCAGATCCAAGGACCTTAAGGAGCTTTTGCCTTGGCAGCCAAGGTCCTATGACAGTCCCGAGCTTGGAGCTTAAGTCTCTGGCTTGGATTTGCTCCAATCACAGCTTTAATGGGCAAGCGGGTGGTCGAAAGGATGGGAGGTTGGAAGGGTTTAGCACGCAAACAGCTGGTAAAGCCGCATCAGAAACTTATTTTGTTGAAAACAACAGCTAAGCAACAGCTAAGACATATCCTTTTTGTAGCGAAGATGCAGTACCCTTTCTACAAGAAAATATGAATCTTGTATATGTGACAGTTTTAGAACAATTTGTGTAGCAGATTTTTTGGATTTACTTTGTTTATTATCTATAATATTAAATAATACAATTACCTGTTTGCCAACTCTTGGCAATAGTAGTTATACTTCAAAAAACTCGCATAGGAAAAGATGCACCACAGTGGCAATAAAATACGCGAAACTATAAAGGCCGCAGTTTTTTCTTGAAGATGTATGGCTTATATATATACTCGATGTATATAAAATATTAACTAGACGGACCAGAAAGAGACAGATGGGAGGTGAGCGAGACAGGGTGCCGGACAAAGAAAACTTTTTAAAAAGCTTGCGAAACGAGCGAGAAACGTGAGCTAAGCCAAGGAAAAATATGCAATTTGCGGAGGCTGTGACTACGACATGAACAGAATTACCTTCACCATATTGCACCTATAAAGTGGAGGTTGCAACTGAATCGGACAGAGGGATTATGGTTGGCCGCACGGCATCGTTGCCCTGTTGAAGATGCGACCCCTTGCAAATCTCTTCCCTTTTCGAATTTTTATCAAGCACTGTAAAAAAAACAAAGAACAATAAGGAAGCAAAGCATCAATTACTTAAACTAAATAATATAATTTATTATTTTCCGCCAATCGTATGGCAGAAATTTGCCCTCAAAAGAATAACTGCTTACTTTAACTTCCCATCACGCATACGCCGTGCATTACATAAATTCTTTCTCCCTCCCCAGACCCAAGCACAATGTTTTATATATGAATATATCTCCCATAGACATATGTGCAGCATCCGGTTGTACAACGCCCCATGGACAAAGTAAAGCATAGTTAGTCTAGAGGTTTTATTTGGGGGTTAAGCGTACACCTCTGTGGCGTTTAACAGAGTTGAAGGAAACCGCAGGTCTTGCAACATGTGTGTGTGCCGGAAAATGGGAGGATGCACCGCGTGCGGGGGCCGCGATGGAACTACAAACTGCACTTTTCCTTGGCAGCTTCAGAAACTTTTTGGCCATGACTAAGAAACTTTTGGAAGCCCCGAAAATCCTAGCACTAGGGAGCATTTTCAATTGTTGCTCTTGCCTGTGTTTTGGCTACACCTATTTTCCCCTACAGTCTTGGCCTACAGTCTTGGCTGTAGGTTTTCTGCAGGACTACTGCCAATTAAATTACATATTTTATGCCCAAGCGTGGTGGCCTGATTATCCAAAAAGGCTTTCAGAGAATGAAATAAATTTCAAGTCTTTTGCTCTGTCTCATGAGATATGAGACGAAGTCAAGGGATAGTTTCTTGAGAAATACGCGCATAAACGTTCGCCTTAAAGTGTTTTAGTTAAGTTAGATCAATCACTTGCAAAAAGCCGATTAAATCTGTCTACACATGTTTGTAAAAAGTTTTCCCACAATTTCTTAAACTTGCACGTTTTAAAATTTAACGATTGAAAGATGAATTACAAGAAAGTTAAAAGGATTTCCATTGAGAATTCTCTCAGAAATCTCGCCTACGGACGGACAGACGGACAGACAAACGGACAAGGCTATATCGAAGAATATAATTGTAATATTGTACTTCAAGGGGAATCCAATATACCATCTCTGCGGGAAGGTGCAGTGTATTCTGAGGTGAAACACAAAACAAAGCTTTAATTGCTTTCGGGAAGACAATCTCTGGCTCTGGTGCGGCTGTGAGGCGGGAAAGGGGCGTGCCAGGTGGCTGGGCGGATAGGCATTGCGGTTGCGTTTTGTGACGTTGATGATAAGCCTCTAAATGATGACGACTGGGTGGATGGAACTTGACTTCATCCAACTGCGTTGCGTTCTCCATGGCCATTTTACGGAAATGCCGCAGATTGGGGCAAGTTGGCTTTATTTCACTTCGTTTCCTTTGTCTGACTGTGACATGAAAAATTAACGCAACATGTCGACAGCTACAATGGTGAAAGTTGTGAGCATGCTTTTCAAGGTCTTTCCTGAGGTACCTCACAGTTTTCCCCTGCACCGCATTTCCAATTTTCCCCTTGCCGCTGAGCTTTTTCGCTGGTTTTGCGGTTGATGCTGCAACTTGTGGCAGGGTGAGTGTGGCGAGAGCAAGCGATATTTTGATTGAAATTTCGTACTCTGATACGGGGATGCTATGGATTGACTTGTTGTGAATGGGGCAGGGAAGTGTTCGGTTTCGGAATTGATTACAAATTGGAGCACGCTCCACATCAATGGAAAGTCAGTGGTTGCTAAAGAGCCAAATTGGGTTACTGATATCCGATTTGTACTGCAGTGTGTTGTGCTGGGTGCTAAACTGTTTACCTTTTCGACCAAATTGGCACGTTTTTAAGGTTGTTTGTATATAAATATATTGTATTCCTGTTTTTGTTTTGCAGTCTAAGTCTTAAAATCAATACAAATAAATAACAACTGAAGAAAGCTTCAAGTCAGTCGGGATTATATTGTATTCTTAGAAAAATTTGTGCTTAGGCGGGGCTCAAGTATGTGAAGCCCTTTTTAGTGTGCTTTTTTATAGGTTTTTATATATATTTTGTATATAAAAGGTAAATATATTAATGTATCGAGCACCGACTCTCAGTGCTCGCCTGAGAATGTTAGTTAAAAACTTGTGTTACGATCAAAAGAAGGAACAAATTTCATATAAAAACTTAACAAGTAAAGAGTTCTCAAATCGAAAAAAGTATGAAAGCAAACTGAAAATTCCCAAAAATCCTTCAAGATTTTCAAGATCTTCCGAAATTTGAGATGCTATCTTAATGTAGCCATCCCCTAAGGTATGCAATACTTTAATTTTGAGTGGTATTCTTAAATTTTTTCTTAAACTCACTCTTAGTAAACTTTTGTAAGATTCTTCCAGTTGAATTTCAATACAATTGAAATATATTTATTGTCCAACTTTGCATGTGCATTGAAATCATGCCAGAACCCAGAATTATCCCCGGCAAAGTGACTTCTCAATTGGATGGCAGATCTTTTGAGTGTTTGAATGAACGTGTCACCGATTCCCCAAGTCATTCGATATGCAAATCTCGGCGCCGCAAATCTCTCCCAGCGCAGATTTTCCATTTCACCTTTCCCGATTGTGTTGCGCCTGCATTTCCATATTCCCCTGACAATCCGCAACCAAAATCGCAAAAATGTGAAAAACGAAACCAGACCAAGTCAGTCCAAAGTCAAATCAAGTGGATTGAAGTCGAGTGCCCCACCTCTTGGCTCCGTTTCTGTCTTGGTTGTCGGTTCGTTTTTTTTTTCCTGTTTTGTTTTTTCTGTTTTGTTCGAGCCAAATTGCTCCAATTGCTAATCACACACTCGCACAGAAAGCAGCCGAAAGTCGTTAGCCATGCCAATTGCTCCCAGACACTCTCGGCCACCATTGGCATCGGAATCCGGGGCTCCCAATCACCGATTTTCATTTCGGTTTCCCATTTACCATTAGCATTTTCCCTCCCCCATTTCCATTGTCCGATTTTCGGTGGCTGACGCATGTCAACACACCCAGGCACAAAGGTGCCACTGCAACCTGCAACCTGCAACTGAAAGAGGCTTGCGAAAAGCTGCTGCAGTAGCAGCAACAGCTTGCAACAGCCAACAAATTAACTCATTAAAATTGCGACACTAAAAAATGCCAATTAAACACCAATGCAAAAATTACTAGAAATTACAGATTACGCGAAATATGTCAAAAAACCAACAAGCCGCGAACAAAAATGCGAGGGAGTTGAGACCGCGGAAGGGAAAGACGGAACCTAGTTGCGGAAAACCACAAATTAGATGTTGAGAGATATAGTCTCGTACACGAAACTCCCCAACTTTTGTGCCCCGCAAGCTGCAACAATTGCAGCTAATCTGGTGGGGGAGGATTTAACCTCAAAACTCAAGAGTCTCGACTACCCGGTACTTAGTTCAAAATTCGCAAAAATTTAGGCATAATCGGTGTGCAACCATGGCAAAAGTTATCTCTCCCCAAAGCTGTTTTTAAGCTCTTATATTTCAGAATAGTATAGGAAATATAATGAAACTGGCATTACATCCGCACGATATACCCTTGAACTCGTTGAGTACCGGGTATAAAAACTTGTCGGCTCGTCGACTTTGCGGCTGACGGCGAAAACAATGTTAACGAAAAATAGCATTTAAGGAGAAAGTGCGCATACCAAAAAGCCAAAGTTTTACAGTCTAACAATTACAACATGATGAGGCTGACGATGGCGATGGCGATGCCGATGACGATTACGATTACGATGATGATGAGGATTGTGCTGGAAAAACCAGAAAGAAAGGCCTGGGCGCCGCTATACGGCAAGATACTCTTTTTTTTTGTTGTGGGGAGAAGGAAATGGAAATGAGTTGGCCACCGTGAAACTGTGCATAAGCAATTGAACTCAAAAACTGGCAGACATGGGAATATTTTCAGATTTAAACTTGTTTTTCAAACAGAAGGTTTATCTGAATGATAGTGTTTAAGTTGTTAATAAAATCTATAGTAGCCCCTAATAATTAAATAATATTACTTATTGGTTGGCTGGCTTTGGGCCCTTTCACTTTGCGGTTTTCAGGAAGCGTGCTAAATAATAATTTGCTTACAAAACTTTATAATCTGCATGTTCAACACGATGGGTACACATATCTGAGGCGAATGATTCATTAGCACGAATGCTATAGGTAAATAAAAGGCATATATTTAAGTGCTTGGGGGTTTTTGGATTTATTTTATTGGTTTTGAGTGGAGGTCGCAAGGGTATTCCCCAAGAGATGTTCACTTCCATTTGGAGCCACCTATCATTACGAATTAAGGCAGTAGACGTAGAAGACAGTTGGAAAAAAAGGGGGAAAACCGGGGCGAAGATGCTGTTGCTGCTGCTGCTGCAGCAAAAGAAGTAGCCGAGTAGCTGAATAAAAAAGGAGGAGGAGCTGGAGGTGGAGGAACGGGTTTAAATGAGGTAAAATCCGCCTCGGGCCTGGAAAAAAAAGAGAGTGGAAACAGCAGCAGCAGAAGTCGCAGAAAGAGCCAAGCTGGTCAGCTAAAAATATCCCAGAGGCCGATGCATCTGGCAGATACAAAAACGAGTACACCTAACCGAATCAAAGGCAGGAATTCCGCGAATTCTGCCGATTGGAGTGACACCGAGAAAATGGGGAGGGGACTGCAGTAAAGAGTTGTGCAAACAGAGTTCAATGACCAACTAATAACCGAACTGACCCTGTCGCAGATACATAACATATGCAATGCATATGCAAACTGTAAGATACACCAACTTAAAAGATGCGAACGATCGCTTATTAAGAGTGATGACCACTTGACACTCAAGCAGGACTTCTCGCTTGTCCATCAGCTGGATTTTAATTAAGACAAGTCGTTTGGCGGATATGTGTACGTAATGTAAATAGCTTTTATTATACCAATATCAGGTCGTATCTGTAACTGATATCCCAGAGGCCTTGGGGGGTTCGGAAAACCTGAATTTCGCTTTACGATGATGAGTTCTGCCACGTTTTAATTGTCCCACTTTTTACCGGCTGCCCTGCTGCCACTCAGACCTTGAAAACTTGTGGTTCCCTTGCTCCCCGAGTGGCTGCATAAAAAAACGCATACTTGCATTAAAAAACTCGTCGAACTGCTTGGGTAAGAGCCCAAGAAATTGCATTGATTCTCATTTTGAAAGGTGAGTGGCAGAGCGACTTTGATTTGAATATGCAAACTGCTCGGCATCTTTTCAATAATTATTTTGAGCTAAAATGAGTTAAAAGAGCTTACAATTTGATATTAAAACTCTTAATCTTTGAGTTTCACTGCATTCCAAGTGCCATCCTTCAAGTTTTCAATATGAAATGTTAACCTGGCCAGCGTAAGAGGACTTTACAGCTTTGTTGAATGAGATGGAAGAAGCGTCTGGAATGGAAAAACAACAAAGTCAGGGAAAAATCGATGCGAAAACTTTAAAAACTTCAAATTGCAGTTCAACTTGATTCGGAAATGTCGTGTGGGGGGAATACCAGCAACATTCCATCAAAATATATGCCGCAAGCTGATTCAACCAAGTATTCTCCACTCCAAGTCAGCGGTAGATGGATGGCTTAGTTTTTGGTTCACGTTGGTTCGGTTAAGTTTGGTTAGATGCGGGGCATACACTGAAAAAACAGAAGTATGATATGCTCAACACTGATAGATATTGGCTCTACGAATGTACCATCCAAATTAAGTGCCTTTAGAGTTAAAATTGTGGACGTCACGGAATTTCGCGATTTGCGGAGGAGACTATCTATGATAGTCTACGAAATCTAGACGTTCATACGGACAGACGGACGGACGGACGGACGGACGGACGGACAGACGGACAGACAGACGGACGGATACGTACGTTGTTTTTTTTAAGAACCGGGAATTAGCAGTCCACACTTTATAGATACAAATTGTGTTTATATTCTACCCACAAATTTCGAACATTCGGAAACTAAAATATTATACATTTTCACGTGTTTCCCCTGAAATGACATATGATTTTTGAGTGCATGCGTGCAAGTGTACAAGTGTAAAGCTCAGCATGTGTTGGTGCATCTTTGTGCGGAGTTCTTATTGCAATATCTCAAACGGCGAACGAGGACAGCCGACGACATGAATGGCAGAATTTGCTTTGGGTTTTCTTCTTAGAACCAGAACCAGTCAGGAGGTGGTGGGGTTGGGAGTGAGGGTAAGGATTTGCCAACCGCCCCCCCTTCGGAATCCAACTAAGCTGCAAACATCAAATGCAATTCAAATTGAAATCTTTACAATGCATGCAGTAGAAGTTGCATTTTCGGGGACTCGCTTGGCATTGTTTTGTTGTGTTTGTTGTAATCCCGAAAAGCCGTCGAAAATGTGACAGTAGCTGATAAAACTGACTGAGCAGGAAAAACGGAACCCAAAAAAAGAATTCTCTACCCAAAGTGGGACTCGCAGATACAGATACTCGGGCAATGCCACCACTCAGATACTTTAATATCTAACCAGACTTGCTTAAGATGCCCTATTTTTGTCCATTTCGTTTCTATACCAAAGATTCCAACTCCCCAACATCATCCACTCGTTCATGTTGTATTTTTTGCGCTCAAACCATTTATGGCCTGATAACGCTAAACAACTGCAGTCGCACTCAAAGTTGATATAGAAATGCTCACTGAATTGGGTTACATTTCTAGTGCTTTTGTCCGCTTTTGGAGTTGAAGTTTTTCCTGATTTCTTTTTATAGAAAAGGATGAGACCGGCTATCGGCTTACAGTGACCTTGATCTTTGCAAAAATTTATTCATTTATACTAATGGCATTCTTTTTCTGCTTATCTTTCAGGTGAGTGCGCGACTTTGATTGGCCTTCATTTACATTTATCACAGATGCTGTTTACGTAATGATCTTACGGTTATTTGACCTTTAAAAGAGTTAAATGGTAATTTAACGCGATGCAACTTACAGTGTATAGCGTAAAAAATGATTTATTTTACGGGTGAGTCGGCCTCGGGCTATGCAAATGTTTAAGATAATTTAAAATTAAGTAATTTCAACATCCCATTTTATCATCGCTTGCAAGGTTACCTAAAATATTGTAAATATTTTAAGATGTTCAACTAATTATTTGTAATAGCTTCTATGTTTACTCCCTTGAAACTCATAAAGAAACATGTGCTAATTGCCATTATCTCCGGGTCTCCATGGCAATTTGGTGTCGCTTGCAACACAGAAATGTTCGCTTTGCAACACACAAAGTAAGCTTATTTGGGGCATCTAAACTCTAAGCTTGACTGTGGGATTTGCTGTGCTGCTGGCCAATCCTTTGATAAGATCTACATCTACAGAAATTAGCTCAAATTGTTTCAAATGCCACTCGTCTACCCACAAAAATAGAAAAAATAAAAAATCACAAACTGGAAAATCCCGCACACACAGATGCTGCGCCTCGAGTTGCAATTCCCCCTGCATTTCTCTTATTTTTTTTCATTTTTTTTTGTTCTGGTCGCACGCAGCTTGCTTGCCCCAAAGCAACAAACTCAAACCCAAACCGTTTGTGTAAAGTGGTCAGTTTCGGATTCAGGCACTCGCCTTTGCCCCCCTGGAATCACCGCCGCCTCTGGAATTCAGAACAAGTTGCAAGTCGCCGCATCGCTAACAAAGCCACTCGACAACTGCAAAAATGTGGCCCAGGCGCAAAGTGTTGATGAGGCAGGGGGGTATATATTTCTTTTTACCATCCTCCTCGAGAGCTCCGTCTGGGAGGTTGGGGGGGAGGGATAGTGCTGCAGATTGGCTAACTGGCAATTTGAAGACTCGAACTCGAGCAAAGAGGCCAGAACAGCTAAAGAACCGGGCAACTGCTTCTGATTTCGACGCCGAAGCTGGGATGCTGGGTATTGGATGTTGGATGTTGGATGCTGGGATGCTCTGATACTCGGATGCTGGATGCTGAGGCTGCCTTCTCGCATGACAAGTGGCCCGCAACTAAATCGTTGTAAAAGCAACAAATGCACCGAGAGAAACCGTAGGACTTCCAAGCCAACATACCTGCAAACTCAAAATTGCGAAATGTTACAAGGCTCATGGTGATTTAATTGTAACTTCTTGGAACTAAATATCTTCTTATTATTTACTAAAACAATTGAACAAGCTTCTGATTAAGTTTTATAACTACAAGAAGGTTGTGAAAGAAAGAGGTCATATAAATAACTATTGATACATATATTCTCAGTAAAATTTAGATTACTGTTTCTTATTCACTACGAAAATTCAAGAAGCTTGTTATAGAGTTTTATAATTACTATAACCTTATAAAGAAACAAGGAAAATCTGATTCAATTTGGGTGTTTTCGTTATGTAAAAATGCTAGTAAAAAATATAAAACAAATTGAGATATCTGTATTGTTTTTCCCTTGTTTTCCTGTAGGAACAACTTTTAACATTTTTATGCAAGCTTATGAAAGGATCAACTTATTTTTCGAGTGCAGAAGCAGCTGTAAGACGAGCTTTGCGTTTCTGAAGATACGCAGGACAAGAGCCGGCTCCCTTTGCCTTCCTTTTTCCTCTCTCCTCTCTCCTCTTTCCTGTTTTCTTAATTTTTTCCCCCTTCTATACTGTGCATTTCAATTTACTGCCCCAGAACAACAATTCCTAGAGCTTTGTGGTTGTGGAAGCAGGCAACAAGCTCCACCCACCCGGCAGCCTCTCAATCTGTTCCGCCCCCTCGATGACCACAAAACAAAATCCACGCTGCCCTGGAGCGAAATTGTTTTGGTTAAAAATAACATTTGATGCAAGCAATTGAAATTATGCGTATGCCCCGGCCTGTCCGCAAAAATATTTCGCATACAGCGCCATCTGTTGTGGGGAGTGACCCAAATTTTTGGACTAGATGGGCTCTACGAGGTGTTTTTTTTCCCCCCCTTTTTTTCCATTCAGAAAATATTTTTATGAAGTGCTCTGGTTGGTAATAATTCTGAAAGACTCTCTAAACGTAGGAACCAAAATGAGACTTGTAGGGATGGGTATTCCCTAAATTGAATTGTTTTATTGTTGAATTCAATTAGGTAAGCTGTCAGTTTGTGATTTAAATTTTCTTTTATTCATCTGATAACTCCAACTCGTTGTCATCGTATTTTCCTATCCGCATTCAAATCGGAATCCAAATTCGAAACAAGAATTAATGGGCTACGAATGCATTCAACCGCCGCCCGAGGGAAATAAACCTTTGCAGGCGCAAGTGGAACTCCGCGAACTAACGATTGTGTCCATTACTTGGCACCGGGGTAACGAACAGGTTGCTTTGGCGTTGAACCAAAAAGGCCGAAATTCCGCTGCCCGATTCAATCAATAGGAGAGCGAAACACGTGAACTTTGAACTGACCTAGCCCACCAGAAAAAAAGAAAAAACAAAATAAAAGAATAACCCCGGCAAGAGAAAACGTTGGGAGAAGCGCGGAGAGAAATCGAGAAAAAGGGAAACGTAACAAAACGAAACGAATCGAATTGAATTGAAAACGGTGCACGAAAAGTGCAACAAGAGGCATGCAACAAGGGAAAGGTAAACACGGCCAGACAGAGATACAAAGATACATCTCAGATGTATACATTTGGGCCATTTCTGGTCTGGCACTCGAAATGCAATTGAAAGCGGGCGGAGTTACCAAAAAAAAAAAAAAAAAAAAAA
>JAJJHQ010013222.1:1179697-1260887 GCA_021223825.1 Drosophila ironensis
TCTTTTTTAGTCGCTTGGTTTTTTTTTTTTTTTTGTTTTGTGTTGATTAATTGGCAATGGCCAATGCAAATGTTGTTGGCCTTTTGGCTTCCAGCACAGATACAGATATGGATACAGATGCATTCACAGGCAGCACAGCTATAGATACAGTATACAGTTGCATTGTCAACGTTCCAAAACAGCCCCAGCAGCGTATGGCATACAATTTAAAAATGTATCCAAGAGATACATTACACATTACGGCCATGGCTTGCCAAGTCTTGACTTGGAAATTCCCTTCACTGCATTCTTTCCCACACCAAAAAGCAAAAAGCCAGACAAAAGAGCACAGATACGAATGGAACAGCGCCGAGCCGAGCGAGATACATGGATACGTTTTTGGGCCTTTGGTCTTTGCTAGTTTTGGTTAGTTGACTGCAGGGCTTACAGCAATAGCTACAGCTACAGCTACAGCTACGGCTCAGATACAGATACTCCCTCCTCCTTGGTGTATCTCCATCGTATTCTCAGACTGAGTCGTCGCCGTAGTTATTCGCATTGTCGTAAATTTTATTAGAGTGTGGCCACCCCCCGGCCACACCGACGTTTCCCAGCAACGTCGACATCATCATCATCATCATCATCTTTGCGACCTAACACAATTTTACTTAGTTTGCATTTTAGCTTATGGCTTTTGTGTTTTAACCGCTCTAAAAAAAAAAAATAAACAAAAATAGCAGCAGCAAATACAAGATGCGATACAAACGTACTCGTAAAACGTTTCGCATTTCAAAGGCCACCACACATTATTATTATTTTCAGCCATTACTCTGGGGTGCATGAGTTTTTCAAAAGTTTTCAATTTATTTTCGATGTCGAAAACTGATACGGCATTGGCTTGACGCTGACTTAGTGGCCTTTACATAAAATCCGACTCTGCAATTGTTTTTCTTTTTTTTCTGGGGTTCATTTCTAATATTAACATCAATCCGAGTTCAAGCTGTTATCAGCTCTATATTTTCGGCTTGTCTTAGGGTCTGCTCGGGGGTTATCATACTTCTAAGAACTACGCCCATGTATGTATTTGAAAATGAAGTAATTATGATGTGGCTTTTAATTATAGTTCAGTTTTTGTTCGAAAAAAATACTTTGAATTCAATAAAAATAAGGGAGATATTGTAGAATATTAGGTATTTTTCTTATTAAATGTTCTTTCTTTGGTTGTAGTTCAAACCCTTAAAACAACCTTTTAAAGAATCTTTAAGGAAAATTAAATCTTATTGTTCCCAAGATTTAATATATATTTTCAAAATGTTAGAAACATATATTAGCAATTTAAAATCAAAACATGCGTAATCAGAACATTTATAAATCGAAAAATATAAATCAACTTTCAAAATATGTAAATGCTATCATTTAATTTTTACGAAACCTCTGTTTTTATACTTTCGAAGTCACACTATTCAGTTGAAATTTAATTTAATGATTCACAGCCCTCTATAGACTTTGATTCCCAGGAATCTTGATATTCGACCCAAAAACCTAAAAAAAAGGCGAATATTTTCGTCTAACCAAAATTGAGGGAATATTTTTGCAAAAATCGGGGAATCACAAAAGAAAAAATTGCCAGCTCGAGTACCTTTGTTGTTCTTGGTTTTTGGAGCATTATAATACAATTTGATTCCTAAGAGAGGGATTCTCTTTTGTTTGCTCTTTTTTTTTTCTTGTTGTACACGAAAGTGCACTGCGAGCAATGCCGGTTTTTGGAGGGGTTGCGGTGTCGGTGTCGGTGACGGTGACGGTCGTTCGTTTGCTTTTGTATCTCTCAGATAAATGACTGTTACTGTTGTTGGGCTGGTTGTAAAAATTCTGCTGCTCAGCTGTGCGCTGCTGCGGGTCGCCGACAACAACAAATGACATATGCGGGGCCCCTAAGCAGCGACGCCGGCAGAGATACATCTTCCAGTTCCAGTACCGCTTTCCAGTAGCTCGCGAGATACTTTTCGGACTTGAAGCCAAGTCGGAGAGAGAGCGAGCGGCCAGAGAGCAAAAGATACTTTGCTTCGGGTTCGGAATTCCACATTGGGGCTCGGTTTTCGGACTCCGACTCGGCCATCCGAATCCGAATCCGATTCGAAAACCAGAAACGAGCAGCCGAGTCGGGCGAGTCGGGCGACGAGGAAATGTTTCTGTTTTTCGCTGCCAGCGTTAACGCGACGCGATATTAGTCCGATTTTAACTCTCAAACTGTACGGTTTTCTCCAAAAAAAGAAACGGTGCAGCCTGAGAAAGCGGCGGAAAACTGGGAAGAAAAGCGGCACGGAGAACGGAACGAAGCGGAGCGGAGTGGAGCGAAGAGAAGCGTCCAGTATAGAAGAATCTTTGGGGGGGAGCCGCAGAAAAGGCAGCAAGCGCGTCGTGTGTTTTCCTTCCTCCTTCTTCGCTTCTGCTTCTGCCACGAAAACTGCCTGCCTGCCTGCCTGCCAGCCCAGCCAATAAACAATTGTTGTTCTTCTACAAAGTTTAAACAATTCAAGTGAGTGCGCGTTAGTGCGGCAACAACATCAAAGTGCAATGCCAAAATCCAACACCCAAATGGCATGTTCATGCCAATAATATATCAAAAAAGAGTGACAATAGGCTGCGATCCCGAATCGAAATGAAACAAAAATTAAAAGAAATATAATGCAGAAACCCTAAAAAGTCAGCTTCATTGTTATGGCGGCGTGACATCCTGTTCTTTTGTGCAAAAAATTCAAATGGAAAACATAATTTGGGCCAAAAGAAACGACATAATAATCATAAACATAACAATCGTAATTGTAATAATCATAAATAATAACAACAATTTCGCCTGGAAAAAAAATTGAAAAAAAAAGCGAGAACGAGAACAAACAGAGATAAACAACAACAATGAAGAGCAACCACTTTTTTAAATTATAATTTCCGGTGTAGCGGAATTTCCCTGTGCACACTGCTGCGGTCTCCAAATGTGTGTGGGTTCTCGAGTGTGGGAGAGAAAATCAAAAGGGAAAGAAAATCTGGAAAAACATAAACAGCCCAGAACAACGTGTTCGTTCGTGTGTTGGTGAAAGAAAAAGAAAACTGAACCCTATACAAATGAAAATCAAATAAAATAAAAAACAATTTCCAAGAAAGTGCAGAAACGGCCTTTGCCTTATTGAATTTATAGCCCCAGACTTTTGTCTCTTGGCCCCAATTGAGGTTACATAAAGATCCGCGTCAAACACGGCAACAAACATGAATAATGTTTTCAATTTGATAATCTAAACAACATTGCTTGTAGTACTTTGTTTCGGGTTGTTTGTATTTACACTTTGTTTGCCAATTTCAACAATCTCATCTCAAGTTCGCTAACAAGTTTTTGCCCTGTTAATATTATTGCCTTACTTAATAGTTAGCTGGAAACAGCAAATGCATTCTAGAGTTCCTGGAAATCTTGCGGTAAATTAAGGGAATAGCTAGCTAGCTTTTATGCAACTTGAAGCTTTAATTACCGTTGCCAATCGAATCTCAGGCGTTTATCTGGACAAGAGAAAACTTTACTTTCGAAGTTCAACACACTCACCCGGCTATCTTGCAGATACTTTAACTAGCTTAGGATAGCATAGAAAAGTTTCCAAGGCCACAAAACTTTGATTAAACATAAACCATTCCCCCAGTTTGGAGAATAAAGTGCAAAGCGTTCAGAGACCTACTACCCCTCGCCCGTTTGGTCTAATTAACATGGAAAATTTTGCCAGAATATATCGCTTACTTTCGGGGAGGGGGCGCCATAAGTTTTGAGAATTTATAGAGTCGACTGCGAGTCGTGCATAAATGAAGCTTTCTATCGGCAGATAAATATAATGGGCAGCAGGCGGGCTGGCAGGAAAGCAGATACGCGCGAGAAGCACTTGTAGATACAAAGAAACAACCACAAACAAACCAGACATCCAATGGCTATAATAAACAATTAAATATTATTTACTTTCTGTTGCTGCTCGCACAGAAATTGTATTATAAACACAATACAAAAGAGCTGAAAAAATATAATACCCCCGGTTCCCGGTTTCCCGGTTCTCGGTTCCGTGTAACCTCAAATCGGGTCTGGCGAAATTCTATATTTCTAATACATCAATCTTTCTGCTGTATATTTATTTCAGTCTTTGGGCTAAAGTGCAATACCAAAATCGAACACTAAAAACATTCCAATAAAATCAAACACTTGGTGGTCAAAGTGCAATAGAAACAAAATAACAACAACGATAATTTACCTTGACGCTGTGTTCATTATTTTATGTTGCCAGCAAATCATTAAACAGTTTAATATATTCACACACATAAATAAAGAAAGCGAATAAGAACTTAAGCATTTACAATACCAATTGCTATACTAAACAAAAATTTTAAATTTTGTGCAATTTACATATATAAATAAAATAATCATTAAAACACAATTTTTAAGACCTTATAAAGGTCAACGGATTTTGCTAAACAATTTTTGCTACATCAATAACCGAAAACACAAAGAGAAACACTTTACAAACTCCAATTAGATAAATTGTTATAAAATAAAATATATAGAATTACTGGTAAACAAAATATATATGAATATTTTCCAATAATACCAATAAAAGTGCTAAATATTAAATCAACTACCGATACGGATTAAATATTCAAATAACTGCTCAGATTCTCCATCATTGTAAGTATTGAAATAATCGAATTAAAAGATTTTGTAT
This sequence comes from Drosophila ironensis, assembly GCA_021223825.1. Taxonomy (NCBI): domain Eukaryota; kingdom Metazoa; phylum Arthropoda; class Insecta; order Diptera; family Drosophilidae; genus Drosophila; species Drosophila ironensis. The sequence goes on from JAJJHQ010013222.1 coordinate 1,184,422, forward strand.
TTAATTTGAAGCCACCGAAACAATCCAAAAACGTTAGACCTTTGCTGTTCATGGGGGAAAGTCTATAAACTTTTTAGTTTATTGAGATTTTTTCTGTTTGTTTTCTAAGCTGCGATATTTTCAGTATTCAAATTCGTGACCTATATTTGCGGTTGGCAAATTCTGAGGCAACTCACTTCTGGCCTACGATATGGGTCAGTTTTTGAGTTTTCACTTGCCCTGCTGCCGTGGATTAAGTTGTCAGAAGTGCGGGGAACCCCCCACACCCACTTACCTGAGTGATTTTCACATAAGAGGCTTACTAGACACACAAAATCCCCGCCATCAAATAAATTCAACTCAATTGCCCAAACATTCCCAAATGGCTGAGCGTTGATTGTTGTTTTTTGATTGTAGATTGTGTGTGCGATGTTATTGTCGCTTTTTCCGTAGCTTTCGTGTAAACTTTTATCTATGCCTAGATTGTTTTTTATTTTTATTTGTTTTTTTGAGCACCTCTGATAACAACAGAGAACATGCAATTTAGTAATTATTAATTTTACGCTCTGCTTGAGACGAGCTTACTACTCGTATTTGTGTGAATTTCGAGGAGTTTCGGGTGGAATTTCTTGCACAAGTGCTCAACTGCATAACTGTTGATCATTTCCGCAAAAATAGAAATAAAATTAACCAAACAAAAAAAGAAACTGTCCAACTGTGTCGCAGGTCAGTGAACTTTTCAGCGTCCCAAGTTGCGTGTTTGTTTAGGCCCGAAAATCCCAGGGCATCGCTTTATTGCGGTTATTGACTCTCCCAACTTATTCCGCTTCTTCAACTCTTTTCGTTTGTTATCTGTTTGGCCCACACACTTGTCCATCATCATCGTTCTCAGTTTATCTGTATTTTGTTTTGGTTTTGTTTCTGTTCATTTTTTAGGGTGGGGAACACACCTGACAACAAAAAATACATCCCGAAAAGGGTAAGGCGGAAAAGAATTAACATAATCAAATTTACTTTTCACTTTGCCGAACACGTTTCGCGGCCGTAAAAAAAAATAGGAAAAAAAAGTAAAAACTATTATTCAATTTTCGTGTCAGTCCGCGCACTGCCCCACAAAAATCGACACGCTCGCTTATTTACAAAATGCCAATCGAAGTAACAAGGTAATCTAAAAAAAGATTAGGCCTTGCAAGTCTCTGGAAATAAGAAGGGTTTTAATTTGTAACTTAAAAAGGGGCGTGCTGGAGGAGGTAGCCGGTTTTCAAAACAAACTCGTGCTGAAAAGTTGTCTATCTATAATAATCTCGAAGATCTAGACGTTCATATGGACAGACGGACTGACAGACGACCGGGCAGACGGACGGACAGATGGACAGATAGACGGACGTTGCTCTAGCGACTAGCCTGTTTATGGTGATCAAGAATACATACTTTATAGGGACCATATCATCTCCCGGTTACATACTTTCGTACGAATTCAATATACCCTTATTTTTAGATCCGGGTATAAAAAGGGGCTTCCAATAAAGATATTTCCTTATTTGAGTTGAAATGTTGAGCCAAAAGCACTGATTTGGTTCGTCCGAACAGGTCATTAAATAAAACATTTGGAACGCCCAAAAATGTAAATCCCTTTTTATGGATTAATCTCTGTTTTTATTCATTTTAATCACACTAATTGTATAATTTTCCAAACTTTCCACGATTGGGGGAGTTGCCTTGCCTTGACTTTCAACGGAGCTTCGGCATTTTATTTTAAACTTCCAAAATTACGTGTGTCTCATGTATGGAAACCCCGTCAAGCGACTTGACTGCTGTCCCTTGTGTAACTACCGATTTCCCAATGAACCCTGGTTCGTTGGGATCTGCAAGAACCCGAGTGATGACCCCAATGCTTCATTTTGCGGCAAAAGGGAGCCGCAGGAGTTTAAAGTTTGGCGTAACTACAACGCCTTGGTGATCCAGCGTATCTCAAAGCTATTGAATCGGTATCCCGAACAGATCGCGGCCTGCCTTTACGAGCTAACGTTGCAGAACTTCGGTCGACTGTTGTATCCGCGTGGATGTGGCTGGGACGGCTGTAATGTGCCACTCTGTAATCCGACGGTATGTGAGCGGTACATGGATATATTCGATGAGAAGGGCAACTTGAAGAACCCCGACCATCCACGTAGCTTCTTCACTTTGCTGTTTTTGCTGCAGAATTGCTTGAATGGTGAAACGCCTAAAGATTGTTCCGAAATACCCCCCAAGGTCAATTCTAAATTAACCCTCAAAAAAGTTGAAGAAATAGATACTTTTATTCCATTCGGTGGCTACCCAAGTTACGATGGAACCTGGGAACCAAGAAGCTCAGAAGCGACCGTTTACCAACCTGGAAACGTGTCCCGAATGGGAAGTCTTTTTTCGGTCAATTCAGTACCTCCTATTAGTCAAATGGAATTTGACAAAGATAATTCCACAAAAGAATTAGTACAGAACAGATCGTCACAAGTCCGGAGTATCTTAGAGGATTTTTTGGATAAAGAACACAATTCAATAGGTAATCTCAAGGAGGCTCTTCGGGTTGTTGATCTGAATGTGATAGGATATGAATCAAAATATAAAACTCAAACCAAAAATATGGAAAAAACGTTGGTGCATGAGATATCAGACTTTTATAACAAGGTGGTAACTGGAGGACGAAAAATATTATGGAAACAGATAGAACCTTTTGTTAACAAAAATTGTTTAAAGAATAATAAATTCCAAATACGAGTAACTGCTATTTAAATTAGTTGTGTTTTTATTATGTTGCTCGGGATAAAACTATTAATAACGCTAATTCAATTTACTTATGTAGTGAGTGCTTCCTGTTCTATAAAATACAATTTAAATTCCTTATTTGGTTTCGGAATTGAAGTAAATCCTGCAAGTATTAATACCAAATATTAGGTACTTTAATGTTTCGAAAGCATCCTTAGAGTTAATTTTTCTAAGATCTGGTATTCAATGTCGAAGAAAATCTTTTCTAGCAAGCGTCAAATGTGGTTTTCAACTATGAATTTAGCAGTGGGCCATGGAATTTCAATCACTCATTCCCCATTTGGTTTTAGCTCCGACGTGGCAGCTACAAAATTGAAGTTGTTAGTAATTTAGGGGACCGGAGATAGTCAGGCCAATGACGCATTTAAGAAGGTGCCGATCTTACAGGGATCTTACCGATCCGATGGTTTGCTATCCGTCTCAGTCGCGGTTGCGGAATTGCCCAACTGATCCTTGGTCAGATGGTCAAGTCACTAGTCATATATTTATACGGATGCTAGTCAAGGCGGTTAGCAAGTCGGTGGATTGGATCTGTAAGTTCCTGTTTAACCTCACCCTACAGCTATTTGCCTGTATTATGAATACTTTGATGGGCGATAGTAACACTCGGAAAGAGCCCGAAAATCTCATTGATACCAGCGATCAGTATCATGACACTAATTTAGGAAAACCGATGAGCCTAGTAAAGACTGCCCTGCTTCTCTCTATGCTTAACTACATGATGAATTTGCCAGTGGTTAAAAAAAAGGACTGTAAAGGAAAATGCCAAAGGAGCAAAAGTAGTGTAGAAGATTGTGTCAAGACGTTTCACACTGCCGAAGATTGTGACAAAAACTCTTTGTCACCTTTGCCAAAAAAGAGCTCGTCTCAGATAATACTACCAAAATCCTTGTCTGGTTGGAATCTCCATTCATCGGCTATCCAGCCTATCGATCAATCTATTGATGATTACCAGTCAATAGATAATTACCAGCCAATAGATAGTTACCAGCCAGTAGAGCTGAGATTGACGAGATCCTGCATTTTTATTCCCCAGCCGTTTTTCAATGGCATGCCCTGGAGTTGGCTGCATCGGTGTCCAGGTAAAAAGATGCGACTCACAAGCGGGTTTTCTCCGTTGGACAGCCGGAGAAGCTTAAAGAAGAAACACCTGTCGTCGACCAGTCTCAGGTGGGAGGAAAAAAATGACTTGCTTGGTAGCCTGCCAGGGCAAAGGTATCTCTGTGAAGAGTCTAAGATATCGCAAAATCGAGTGACCAAACCCAGAGATACCATTAATTTTTGGCAAGAATTAGAGGAGCGCGATTACTTGCAGCAGCATCTATGTAATCCATCATTTTCGAAAACCAAGCGATATTACAATTTCCCAAGCAAACCACCGAAATGGGCTATGAATGTAATAAAATCTAGTTCAAATACGTCAATGAAATATCAAAATGAGTCCTGGGAAATCGCTAGGGTCAGGAACAGTGGTGGAGGAAGTTTAATTTCAACAGAAAGGCAGCAGCCGGCACTGGTGAGGATTTCAAATATTTCCGAAAATTTAGACCAGGCACTGGGAAATACATCCTATGAGTCATTCACACAAAATTATCCACATCCCGAGAATTATAGGAAAGAGGTGACAAAAAAATATAACAGACAGAAGAAACAGAATTTCAAAATCGCCGAAGAAAGTATCTTGTTTATCAGAGCAGTTCCAAAGAAATTATTTGGAATATTGAAAAGATCATATGAATCCTCAGAATATTTGTCGTCTTCGACTAGTCAAAAATTCAGGAAAAAAGTGCGATTTGGTGACTCAGATCTAGGATCAAGTCAGTCGCTGAAAAAAAAAGGAAGTAGCGAAAGTAATTGGCAGCGTTTGGTGAAGCGAAGATTTCCGATAAAAGAGGAACCCCTCAAGAGAATTGTCGTCAAGAAGCGATTATTCTCGGATGACCCCAAGAAATACCCTTTATATGGTCAGGCTATAAAACGAGAACCAAGACTCGAAAGGAGAGGAAGTAAATTCTATCAGGATTTCAGATGACCTTTAACTAGCTTAACTATCATAGCTTCAAATCTATTTGGTTGAATTTTGTGGCCCATGTGTGTAAAAAACCGTGCTTAAGAGCGGCAACCAAAATAAATACCAATATAAAAAAAAAGACACCGGTAGGTTGCGTTTTTTCCTCCGATTTTATTCAGTAATCACGATGCGGCTGATGATGATGCGGAACTTGGCTTAAAAGCTTTTCGTTGGCCCTGTCCTTTAGGCCCTTTTTGTCGGCTCGTCATAGTTTAGCCAATTCCCTCGTAGCTTGCCCAATTTAAATTCCCGCATTTGCAGTGCAAGTCTATTTAAATATTTTTGTGCGCCAGCACAGAGAAGTTTGAATGCTGTGGGTTGGCTCATTTTCACGCATTTACTTTACTTTGGGGGCCCATAATGGGCCACAGCCCCCCACTGCCACCACCAACTCATTCATCCATCCAACCATCCATCTAAGCATTCTGCGAGGGCATAAGCCAAAGGCCAAACGGTTTGTGGCCAAGGCGCAATTTTCCTGGTAACGTTGTCGGGCGTGTTGGTAACAAGTGCCGCTCACTTTGTTGGCCCCTGGGTGGGCCTATCAACCGGCTCTTTGGCTCTTTGGCTCGTTGGCTTGGCTTTCGGGTTTCGAGCATCCTGGCGGCTGGATTTAAGACAAACAGATTAGATATTCATACGAGAGATTCAAGCTACGCCGCCCCCAAAGTTTTGTGTATAAATTTTGAATAAATTGTGAAAATTGGCAGATGGAGTGCGGCTCAGCGAGAGGTTAACTTGCTTAGAGTTTTAAGGCTTTAAGGATAATAGAGTTGGCTTTAAGCAGAGCCAATTACTTGACCATATGTTTGATTGCAATTCGTTTCCTTGGCGTAGTAGCGCCTGGCAATTTGCCTTGGGAAAAGGAAAGGCAACCCGAAATTCTCGTGTTACTGGCCACTGGAAACCGCCAGCTAGCGTCCCTTCCTCCGGATAGAACCATCCCATTCCCGGAGTCCCGAAGTCCCAGAGTCCCAGAGGGATGGCACCATGTCGCCATTGTGCTTATCAGTCTGATGCGACTCTGATGATAATAATTCAGAGTCGAATATCGCGCGACGTCTGCTGCCCAAGTGGACATGATTTATGGCATTCCATTCGAGACTTAAACAATACGATAATTATTTATTAGAGCAGAGCTGCTACTTGCTAGTACTTTGTGTTTGCTAGCGCGATGCAAACAAACGAATTTCTGCTTGTGTGTATATAAATAATAAGTTTTTGTTTGGCTGCAATGACTTTGCCCGAAGACGACCGACCGACCGACCGTCGGACCGACCCTTTTTCCCTTGAGCGGCAATTTATAATGTTGAGTGCCAAGCAGTTAGCAGTTGGAAGGGATCTGTGTACATCTCTCTATAGATACATATAGCCGCTATACGCTATATGGTATAGGGAGCGTGCAGAGCGCCAGTAGACAGACCAGAGTCGCCCTGACAAAACCAGTTGGAAATGGCCTGGCAAACGGAATTTATTGCAATGGAGTGCTGAAAACTAAATCATCATCTTTGAGGGTCCAAGGGTTTTTCCTCTGGGTGGGCCCCCCCCAACAATTGATACACTCTCTACCAGCTCATTTAATATTTATGCGCATTTAGCCGGCCACTTTTCTGCTGTTTTTTGTTGTAGCATTTCAGTTTTGGCCCATGCGTAAATATGCGCAAAATAAATACATTTTTTATCATCGTTTTATTATTTTCTGGTCCTGCTGGTAGGCATAAATTATGCACATACAAGGGAAATATTTAACGCCTTTCAACCCAAACCGGGCGGCAGGCTGGCTTAGCATGCGATGTATGTATTAAAGAAAAAACCCCAGAAAAACCTCAAGCAGGCATCTATAAAATAAAAGTAAATTGGTTGTCCGGCTCTGGTTTCTTCCCCCCCAAAAAAGTACCCAACATCCGCATCCCCGGTTCCGCATTTTGTTTCCCATTTTTTTCCCTGCTCCTCCGTATCGTTTATATAGTATATTTATTTTTTCTCGTGTCGAGTCGTTCAAGCTGTGGCATAATTTTTACGCATTTGCTTGGACTCTCGGCGGGAAAAAAATGAAATAGATAAAGAAAGAGTGGGTCGGTGGGGGTGGCTCACGCACAGACCTCTGGCTTGTAGCAACAAAAATAATAATAATAAAAATAATATAGAAAAATGCCGGAGCGAGCTATCGTTGGGGACTGAGCAAAAAAAGTTAAACAATTCATGGTCGAATCTTTATGTTTTATACGCAAAACTTTGAGTTTTGATTTGTCAGAGCCGCTTCAACTCGTTTCCCCTTGCCCCGGATCATACATATTATCCAGCTTCACTCTTTTTCCAAGCTATTTGAACATTTTTCCTAGTGTGCTGCGTCTATGGGAGCGCTTATCTTTGCCGGTTGCCAAGACGCACATTTCCACACGAGCCACACACAAAAATTCGCTCCAAAATGGCCTACAAAGGGTCTTGAATGCCCTACGAAACCAAGGCTATACGAGAAGAATATTATATTATTGATCATTCAAAATGTGGAAGCCCATATTTAAATAAAAAGGATGCTTGTTTATATTTTTCCCAAATCTGACTACAAATATTTTTAAATTTAGCAAACCAAAAGTATAAAGCAATCATTATATTATATCACACCAAATAATATTTAGTAGAAGCGTACAAGTCCAAGAACTCAAAAAAAACTTTAATGACTACAAGATTGAAAAAATGTATTACACATTAATAAAGAAAAAACATAAAACTCCTAACATATTTCCTATATATCATCAAGGTAATCATACCTAAATGTAATCCCACATTATTAATCAGTTGAGGCAATAAAAATTCAAGCTAAAGATAATTTAATCATGTTGAAGGGGCCCTAAACTAAAAAGTTTTATAATAATTATTAAAAAAGGACCTGTAAAAATGCCCTGAAAAGCGTATCCTTGGATTCGTTGTAACTTAATGTGCGAGCCGCACCATCCTGCTTGTTTTATGTTTATTTGTTTGGGGCCGCGACGTTTGCCAAAAACCAAGGCTGTCTGTCTATAGATTTGCCTCTGGCTCAATGTCCCCCTTTGTAACCCGCCCCCCGGTCCCTGCGGAGCCATCTCGTTTGCTCTGGAGCAAGTGAGGAGAGGCCAAAATCCACTTAAATCGATAAAAACTATCAAATCTGTGCGGGGCGTGTGCCTTAGCTGCTCCCATAGCCCCACAAAAATTTCTCTGGGGGCCGGAGTTTCGTCACTCATACGCCATGTGCGCCAGCGTCGTCGCCACTCATTTTTCGCCCATGTTGCGTATGTTGTCAAGTCTCTTCCGTTTTGCCGCTAAAATTGTGTTTGTTTCTCTCACTGTATGTGTCCTGTGTGATTTTTTTCTTTCGTTTTTTTTTTTTTACTTGGCAGCAGGCACAGAAATTGTGCTCAGCATTATGGTTGATATGTTGTTGCTGCTGCTGCTGCTGCTGGCATGTCCGTTTTGGCATGGACTTGGCCCAAACCCATTGTTTGGGATGTTCCCAACCAAGTTCTGTTCCCATTCTTAACATTTTTTTTTTTTTTTGTCTTTTTTCGGGGTGGTTCGGTTAGGCAGCAGCATTTCCGTTCTTTCCGCTGTTGTCAAGCGGCACAAGCTCATGTGAGTGAGCTTATAGGCGCCGGGCATTAAAGCAAATTTCCCAACCTCCTCAGCCTATCCCTTCGGGGGGAACAAAAAATGATAGTTCCCAAAATATGAAATATTCCGGGGACTACAACTCGCCCTGCTCAAACTATAATGCTAAATGACAAAATATGACAAATTATAATAAAAAGGAACTCACGCAAAATATGTGAACAAACATACATATTTAGTGGAGGCAACAACGAAAATTCGCTCAACAAATTTTATGGCATTTGTCATGGAAATCTTTCCATTCCGGTTGATTCGTCTTTTGTCTGGCCAATTTTGTGGTCGCCTCACTCACATGACACTTGTGTCCCGCGGCAGTGTTTCCTTTGCCTTTTTTTTTTTTATTTGGATTCCCATTCCCTCTTAAAGATCTGCATTAATACAAAAATCACGCACTCGTAAATGTGCTTTTTATACGCATTGCGTGCCGAGATTTTACAATGCCCGCGAAAATAGAGAAATACTAGAAAAGAGATTAACAATAATCGTATCTAATCATGTTGTAATTATGTGTCATACCAACTGTCTTGGTAGGACTTCCTTTTTTGGCTAAGCAGATAATCACGGGCTTTTGGTAAAGCTGAAGTTGGTTAAAAGTTGTTAGTCATATCTACAAATTAAGTACTCTCCACCAAATCATTAATAAAACTTTTGCTCTGCCAAACACTGGTCTCATACCCGGTATAAGAACAAGGGTATATTGAATTCGTACGAATGTATGTGACAGAGAGAAGGAAGCTTTTCCAATCTCATAAATAATATGAATATGTATGTTTTTGATCAGCATCAACAGCCGAGTCGATCTAGCCATGTCCGTTTGTTCGTTCGTGCGTCTGTCTGTATGAACGCCTACATTTCGCCTATATTTTTGCATATTGCGAATTTTGAGATTCCAGTTCAGAACAAGTTTGTATCCCCGTATTCCCGCAAACCGCGAAATTCTGTGGCGTCCACAATTTTAACTCTAGAGGCACCACATTTTTATACTACAGTCGTAGAGCCAATTCCCAACTGCGATGCAAAAACATGAGTATTTCTAGTCCTGACATCTTCCTGCAACTCCCAACATTCAAAGCCATCCAGAGTTTCAATTATCAACTACCAAAAAACTTGGTCGTATTAGTTTTAATAAAACTTTTACCTCTATGTAGACACAAATTCAAAACAAATTAAGTAGCGCACAAAAAATAAATCAGATGATGAAATTATTTAAAACACGAAGGCAAAGTACACCGGGAATAAATAGAATAAACCGTCGTGGCCAAAGGTTTGTGGTGCTGCAAACCAAAAAAAAGACAAAAACAAACGCCCCTTGACAAAAAGTAGATCTCGGTTTCGCTTATAATTGGGAAAAAACCCTCACACACCGGCCAAAGTTTCCAATTAGAGAGCGAGTGCAGCAACACTCTTTGCTATATATTTTATTTTTCATTTTGTTGTCGCTCGTCGGTGAAGACCGAGTTTGAAGTTTTCCCAGTTTCGGTTTTATTTTGCTTATACTCGTATATCGTGTGCGTGTGTGTTTTTTTAATATGTTTGTGCAATGCAATTTTCGCACATGAACCGAAGTGGCACCAACACACACCGATGGCTCAAACTTTATAAACTAATAAACTCGCCCTCTTTGAACCCCTCCCCCTCCCCGGCATGCTTTCACCGAGTTTCGATAAATTTTTTGTTTAGGTATTTTTGGCCTCTGCGTATAACTCAACAATCGGAAAATTGCAGAGCCAGCCGCCTCTACTCCATAAATATTTCCGAAACATATTTTTGGGTCGAGTTCGAGCTCGGTTCTCTTCCCCCTTTTCATCTATTTTTTCATGTGGGGAACGAAATTTACGCTTCAATTGATGTTGGCCAAATGCAACCCGAAATTGTGTATATTTTTCAGCAGGTGCTGCAGCTCTCCAGCAGTTTTCCTCCTAAAAATCACATAGACCTGCCTCAAGATATTTGCTGGGAAATTCTTGGCGGCATTTGTTGTCGCCTGTGATTTACAAAATCAGACAGAAAATCGATTTGTTGGGACTGATGGAAATCTTGTTCAATTGTGGAAAACTTAAACTGGGGAGGTCTAAAAATTATATGCCTAAATGCTCTAATTTTCTTTGCACGCATGTTTTTTATATTTCCTTGATTTTCCTGCCACCCCTTATAATTGCTCAGCCAAATTTTATTTTATAAATTTGTATTTTTCCACATGCTGTCGCTAATTACGCGCCTCACTGCTTGCCCACAATTAATTTCGGCTTTTTTCCCAGTTTGGAGTTTGCATTTTACACTTCAACAAATTGAGATTGCGAAATTACAATTTCTATATATAAATGCCACAAGGAAGGCGGACGGTATGGAAATTTCCACCAATTAGTAAAGCGAAAGGGGGCAGTTGCAGTTAAGGAATGCAATTATCAAAATAGCAGGCACCAGCAGCAGGAGCAGCGGCTTCATTGCCCCTCAGCAGAGTTTTCATATCAGGAAAACTCGGGATGCTCCACAAAATTTACTAAAATTCAAATGTGTTCTCGTCCCATCTCTGTCCAACACTAGCTGGCTGTCTCTTTTGCACAATGATTGCTGCATTTATGAGATAAGTTTTTACTGTCGACAACAATTAAATTACATTTTAGAGTTTATGGCCTTCGGCTGACGGCGGTTGCTGGGCTGCTACGGCTGCTCCTCCATGGGACTCGTTGTCGGTCGAGTCGAGTCGCTTCTGTCGCCAAACTTCAATAAATTCTAATAATTTATTTCATTACCAAAAAGTGTCTGTGCATGTACGCAACTGTAACTGTAATTCTACTGCATTTAAAATGTATGGAATGCCAAAAAGAAGAAAAAAAAATAACCGAATTGAGAGCACACAGACAATGGGGCTATAAAAAAGTGAGCTCGCCTCCTTGGTTTTTGTGGCAGTTAGTTGGGCTTTTTGGGGGTTTATTTGGTGGCATTTTGTTGCATAATATGTGGGGAACTGCCCTGTGAAGAATAAAACATCGCTTCATGCATTTTTAAGGGTCCCTCCCATGTGAAACATTAATTAAGCATTCCATTTTCTATATTCCTTTTATTTCCTTGACATACATATAACTATAACCTCCGGTATACCTGCAGTTTTATTTACTTGTGAACTGAATCCATAGTTCAAATTCTTTGCGCTTTTTCCTATTTGGGTCTATTTTTAATTAAACATTGTTATCTCGGGCCCGGCGTGTTTGTTGTTTTCATAATTTTGTTGGCTATTTGGCGCCCGTAAATTTTCACACAACTACAAATTGATTATCATTAGAGACGACTATTTATCCGGCCCGCATGCTGTTGCCGGCTAAAATATTTGCGTTTCGGCATCGAACTTTTGAATGGTACTTCCCCCATTACCCTCCCTCCCCTCCCCTGCCATTGTCATAATGTGTTGCCTGCCTGCATCGACCACGCCCACCCGCACCCGCATCTAATTTGGACGCTTCTGTGGGTTTTCCCTCGTGTGCGTTTTTCTGTATGTTTTTGTTTGCCGGTTCCAAGGGCATTCATTTAGTCATTTGTGCGGTTTACATGCTCGCTCCTTTCAGCACTCCCGGCCACGCCCCCATAAACACCAACGCCCCCTCTTTGCGAGTAGTTAGTTATCGGTCGAAATTGAAAACCGCATTGCATGCAGCCCAACCCCCGGCAACATCCTGCATTTCCACTATCCGGCACTATCGCACTTCGTTTTCGGATTATTTTTGCATGCCAGCGGGCGGCGTTAAGCATGCATATTCTGATATATGAGTGTACATTGGATGCCATCAGATATCCCTGTGCCAGCAGGGTCCAGAGGGGCACCGGAACGTTTTAATTAGTAGGGTCCTTCAACTCTTCCAACCCCAACCCCAACCTTCTGGGCCAGAGCAGGGGAAGGAGGGTCTCCTCTGAGTAATGTTTGGTAAATGGAAAACCATCAAGCATTGGCAGAGGCTATTACTTTAAAAGTCAGTGATTAAACTGATAGATTTACAAAAGATGATAGAGGGTAACTTAATTGCAATTTCTTGATCAGCATTGACAGCAAAGTCGATCTGTCCGGATGAACGTTTAGATTTTGGAGACTATAATGGATACAGAAAAACTAATTGCTTATTTGAAATATCGGCTACCACCCCCCGCACCCTCGCAAAACGCGAAATTTTGTGGCATCCATAATTTTAACTTTATAGGTACGACCTCTGGATTTTACATTGGTAGAGCCAATATCTACTTGTGTTGTAAAAATCAGCCGGTTACTCCCACTTTTGCCCGTGGAAATGGCAAAAATGATCTAAATATTAGGTGGAAACTGAGAACCGGGTATTTATAGTTGAGACACTCGACTATAATGGTTCTTACTTGTTGTAACTAAGATTGCCAACAAATAAAATTGGACATATTTGATTCACTACGTATACATAGCAAAGGGTAATTGAAAACTCACGTTTGGCAAGCGTTTTTCCCTTCTAAGAATAAACAATTAAAACTAATGAATATCGCTTACAAAGGGAAATAACACGGAGCCGAGGAAATTTGCATATTTCACCGATTGCAATTGCGAGTGCTGAATAGTCGAGGGTTTTCTTTTGGGCCATGTCAACACTTTCCCACTGTGAAATTCTTCCAATACTTCCCGCACCTTATGCTGGGTTTTAAGTTTAGCTTTTGTATTTTATTTTCCACACCAATGGTGTGTGTGTGTTTGCAGCCTAACAAATGGCTTACTTTGTGTGCAAATAGCAATGGAGCAGAGGCAATTTTTCTAACGGTAATGCCTAACATTTACCTAGTTACCGTTAATAGACAAGTTGGCCAAGTTGGCGGGCTAAGACATGAAAAAATGTCTAGAAGAGTTAACAGTGCAGAGGTGCAGAGGGGCGGAGGGGACGGGTAAGGTAACTGCAGTCAATGGCGGCCATTTCACAGCTTTCTTTGTGCGCTCGAGTGCGTCGCCGCGTCTGGAGGTAAAGAGCCGAGGAAAATGCCTTAGTGCGTTTTATGTCGTGGCACATTTTTCCACCACCGGCATCGGCATCGGAGCCGGCACCGGCACCAAGCTCAATGACTGGTTATCGGTTCCGTTTAGAATGGTTTCTGGTTCAACAAAATCCACTAACCACCACCCATTCAGGCCAACAGCATGCAATATGTCTCACAAGCTGCTGCTGCTGCTACACCAGCAAGCAGCACAACATAATTGCATAAGCATCCCATTGCACTGCCGAATGCCTCGATAATTTCCACCTGCGGTCGCTTGCCCATTTTTCCAACAAAAACCACGAAAAAAATAAAAATGGGGGGGCAAAAAACGAGCGACAACATTTTTCCATATGCAATAAGGCAGTACAAATTGCAACCTGTTGTGCGACAGCTTCTTCGTTTAATTACCCGCAAATACAGACATTCCCCGTGCTATGGTAATGATTTGGTTTTTTGGTATTTCTGGTTATTGTTTGCATTTTTCGCTGTTTTTTTCTCGTTTGTTTTTTTTGTATGTTTCATCTTTGCCACTTCTGGTTGCATAAGGCAGCGTGTAGTAAAAACAATGCAACTACGTTTTGTGGCAGCGTTGGCGGCTAATTACCGCGATTGCATAAAGACAACAAGTTTTCATTTCAGTTGCGGTGTCTATGTGGCATGTGAGCGGTGTTGAATGAAACATTTCTAGCAGATTTTACCGGAAACATCCATGGGTTTGAGAGAATATTCGGAAAAAACCCTTGATACTTCATGGTTAATTGTTATTTAACAGCGGTTTCTAACTCTTTCTCGAAACTTTAAGCTTAAATTGCCATTATTACGAATGTTTGCCATTGTTTTCGGCATAAGCTGGGCCACTCAGTGCCACTTGAATGCTCAAAGACACGACTTCTTGCCATTTGGCTGGCGTGCCATTGCTGCTTCTGATGGCTGCTCAATAATTCATTAGACATTTGAGACCGTCGCCGAGTCGGATCGCAAATCTGCCTTCAGATTCACGTTCTGTTGACACTCTGGAGCTGTGACTCTTGCCATTGCCTTTGGTGAAATGCTGACGACAAGCACACGGAGCCAAGAGGAGGATGTGCTCCTCCGATACTCCAACAAATGGCCTCATCAAGACGCTCAACGTGTCGCAAATGCGTTGCTGTTGAGTGGCCCCGACACGCCCACCGCCCCGCCGCCAGCCGCCCACTTTTTGAGCGACAACCTCGCACCGAAAAAGTACAAATAAAAATAAAGAAACCCCCTGGGGGCAAGTTTTTACTCAGTAACCACCTGAAGCCGGTCTAGACACTTTTGACACAAATGCGGCGGGTGTTAGGAAAAAAAAAGTCTACAAATGTCTCCTCTTCATCTGTCTGCCATTTAATATAAAAAAAAAATAAAATAAAAAAAGGAAAACCACACACACACCCGCAGACGAAAACAAAAACAGAAAGAAGCAGATTGCTAAGCTGCGTAGATTTCCGCGTGGTGTCCTCTGTCTCAGTCCGCTCCCCATACCCTCGATCTCATCCTCCCGCCACCTTCACCCACCTTTAACCACCTTAACCCACCTTTACCCATCTTCACCCACCTGCCTGTCTGCCGGCTACGTCAACGTCAGCACTGGAGGTGCGTGCCTCATTGTCTCCTACACTTCCAAAACGATTATGCAACCCAGAAGTCATGCTTTTCGAAACACAGGAAAAGACTAAATAGGTTTTTTCGTAACCCCGGCTTTCTTTTCACAAACTTTGAATCCTTTGCATGAAAAATTTTAATTGGAACAAAGGTTATTCTAACAATTCTAGAAACCTTTTGAGCTTTATATTTGGAAGGTATTTCATGCAAAATAGTCTCTTAAAACTAAGAGTACCTTAAGTTTTCGCGAAGATTCTAGTGGTAAAAATATGAGGAAATGCAACTACCAGTATAGCGAAATGTTGTACCAAATCTTTTTAATTTTCCACTCGATTGTTCGATTGTTTTCATGCTAATTTTTGTATTAGCTGTCCTTCTAAAAAAAACTTGCATTAATATTAAGCAGTCCCTTAAAACTACGAGAGCCTACAATTTTCAAGAAGATTCTAGTGGTACGAAAGGGAGGAAATGCCACTGCAAGTACAGCGAAATTTTGTACCGAATCTTTTTAGTTTTCTACTCGATTGTTCGACTGCTCTCTATATGTATAACTGGCAAGTGTGGCAAATTTATTGCCCGAGGCGTAGATATTTATATTAACATTTGACATTCTTTGTGGCCGTGTAGGGGGGTGTGGGCGTCCCGCCGGCTCAATGGGGTGAGATGAGGCGACGAGGTCTCTGGAGAAAAGCGAGGTCTCCGGGAGTACTTGAGACAGGTACGAGAGTGCATATTGAGACAGGTGACAACAGTCGCACTTCATTCATTGTTGCTGTTGTTGTTGTGACTGCAGCAACTCTTCTTCTTGGGCTGCTTGTTCTTAACTTGCGACATTTTGTTGCAACTGCTGCTGCAGCAGCTGCAGCGGCTTGTGGTACGCTGCCGTTTGGTGGTAATTGCTGCCGCTGCAGACGCACTAAATCAATTAGAATGCAAGCAACGCAAAAGCATTTGCAATGGAAATTTCTAAGCACAGAAAAAGATTGTTCTACTTCCAGTTTACGATAATGGGAGGGAAACTCGGCAAGAGTGTAGGGAAAACTTTGTAACTCTATTCAGAGTGTAATGGGCTCTGGAGTATCTTTTTAGCTGTTGCCAGACAAAATGTTGATGTGGGAAATAGTTGCACGCACAAAAGCTTTGGCAATTAAAATTTTAATGAGTGCCAGCAGTGCGAGCTGCACATTGAATTTAAAGCAGAATCGCTGGTGGTAGAGATTCCGGTGAATACTTTCAGAATATCTCCATTTATATTTATTGATATGGTTGCATTTTTGCAACCTTACTGAAATGCATTTTGAAGATGTGACCCAATATTTGGGCAGCACTTTCGCCGGGCCAGCTTTTCGGGTTTCTCCTTGAGGCACCTTTAGGGGACTTCGCATATCTTTCACTTTTCGCTGTCACTACTCATATTTGCACGATGATTCCCCCGGCGGGGCAGTCAATGCTCCCCGAAATGGAAATGATATTTGGGTTCAGTGACCCTCCCCCTTTTCAGGCGGCGGGATATGCAACACCAAACAACACCTTTGTCGAAAAAAGAGTGTTCGGTCGGTCAGTTGTCAGTTGGTGGAAGGTGCGATAAATGCGGACAGACGTAGCGAGCGAAAGGGCCAAAAAAGAAACCCATTAAAGTAAAGCTGCATTAACGGCTAAATGAAAACACCCAACAAAAGCAGCAGCAGCAGCAGCAACAACAAAGCGCAGGCATCAAATTTCGCCACAGACGGAGGGAAAAAATATCGCGTGGGTCAAACCCTCAGGCGACAAGTGAGAGGAAAGCGGTCAAAAGGCACGGAACGAAATAAAAATACAATTGTTCAATAATTTCATAAATCAAAAATAAATTAAAGATTTTGAATGCCTCCTCGCTGATTCTCAAACTTTCGAGTGCCTTTTTCTACGATTCTCAAACTTTCGAGTGCCCTTCTCTGTGATTCTCAAACTTTTAAGAGCCCTCCTCTGCGATTCTCAAAAATCGAAGGGCCAAACGAAGTCAACTACCAAATTGGGCATTTATTACTTTTTTACGTTTCCCCGAGCCAGCATGTGAATTACTTTGAATTTAGCCTAAATAATAAGTTTTTTTTTTAAATTCGTTTTAAAACTCTTCGAATTTCCAGACGTTGGCGCGCCATGTCGCCTCATTTTTTTTTACAGTGGTTTTAAATATAGAGGAATGCCAAATCGAACGATTAAGACACGTTTACGTTTTTATTTTGCCGTTTTTTTTTGTTCTGCAGGTTTGTTTTTCTGCTTTCTGAGTTCTGCCTTATCCTTACTTTTTTGTTTTGTTTTTTAAATTTGCGGGGTTTCGTTTAAGTGCCCGCTGGTATATTGCTGTTCTTATTAACATTGGTCGACTGTCGTTGCCGTTAGTTTTCACTCTTATCTCTCTCGTTATTCCCAGCACTTTTTTATATCTATTTTTTTTAACGTGTTTCCCCTGAATGCATGTGGGAGTTCCCCATTGCCACCCCCTATGCGCACCCGCCTTTGCGCGATGCTCAGCTTGTGGCTTTTGTGAAAATATTTCAATTATTTGTCAAATTGACACAATGCGCAATTCTGCTGCCGCTGTTGTTGCCTTTTGCCTTTTTCCTGGCAAATTACAATTCCAATTGTTTGGCTAGCAACATGAAAACAACAACAATTGCTCTGCATCTGCGATGCCTGTCAACGTTTCTGAGCGATAATTTCATTTTGATTTATGTATGTATCGCAATAGATTTCATTCAAAACAATTTATTTAGCTTTGAATCTTTCATGTTAGCTCTGCTGTTCTATGGAAATATTATTAATACTGTATTCTCCGGTTTAAAAGCCAAAAACACTCTTTTTATCGCACATCAAAGACGTGAAACACATGTCAGCCATGCGGGTGGGTGGTCTTGGCCTAAAAAAATACACAAATTGTCAAATATATAAACTGTGCTCTTGTGCAATTCTCGGATATTTAGTCATAATAAGCTATGATGCATACAGCTGGCGATTAAGTTCCATGTAATCATTGGTAGTTGGCTATTACACTTGCCACAGAGGCCTTGAGGGATAAAAAACTTCGCAGAACTCAGGTTTCCGAGGAATTGTGCTGATGATAACCTTTTGCCGGGCCATGGACGCAAATGCAGTGATGGGTAGGTGGGCAGGTGGGTGGGTTTGTTTTGATTCCGGTCTTATCGCAGCAAAAAAAAAAAAGAAAGGTTGATAACGTTTTTGGATTGGTTTCCCGAGTGGCAGACGCTACGTCCGCCGTGCTACTATTAATTTAAGGCAAACAATTTGCCGCATTCCGTGTTCTCTTGCAGATAAACAAACAAAACAAAGAACAAAATTAATTAAACCGAAGCTGGCAACCAAGTTGCGGCAACAATGTTTAAAGAGGCATAAGAGCGAGCCACGATCGAGGAAAGTTATAAAAATACGATGGTGCGACTGAATGTTGCCGAGCAACACAGCAGCAGCAACAACAACAGCAACATTACCAGTAACAGCAACAGTAACGGTGGCAACAACAATAATGCGGGTGGCAGCTGCTCATCGACCACCTCATCGACGACCAGTTTGAACAGCAATTCGGCATCGCCCGCCTGCACCATGGTGATGTTGCCAGCACCACCACCACAGCAGCAGCAGCAGCAGCCTCCGCCGCCGCAGCAACTGCAACTGCAGCATGTGGCAACATTGCCGCCGCCGCCGCCCCAGCAGCAAATGCCGCAGCACTTGCAACAACAACAGCAGCAGCAGCAACAGCAGCACTCGCCGTCGGATGGCGGCTCTTCGAATTGCTCGCTGCCGGCATCGCCGCCGTTGTTGCAACAGACCGCAACACCGCCGCAGGGTGCACAGATCGTGCCGCCCGTTTGTGCGTTGCACCATCCACAGCAGCAATTGGCTCTGATGGCGGCCATGCAGCATCACCACCACCTGCCGCCGCCCCATGCGCTGCACCACGCCCCGCTGCCACCGCCCCCGCCCCTGAATGCCGCACAGCCACCGCTGCCCCATGAGAACGGCCACGGCGGTGGCATCTCGCCCAACGGCGGAGCAGGCGGCGGTGGCTCCTCGGCCAGCAGCGTGAGCAGCCTCTCCAGCGGAAGCGGCGGCGGAGGTGGCAGCCAGGGAAACTCCAACGCGAACGTTAACGGTACGAACGGCATCGGACCACCGCCGCCGGCGGCGGTGCCCCTGCAACCGGGGCAGCTGTACATCCAGTATCCGGGCGAGTTCTATCCGCCGGAATACTACATCGCACCGCATCCGCACGAGGGCATTTGCCCGCAGCATCCACACCATCCGCACCCGCACCACCATCAGCCCATGTGCGCCATGTCCGCGGAATACGGTGAGTTAACTTGGCTCGGGATACTTTTGCACTTAAAGTAAAACTTTAATAAATAAAATAGAAACAGCAGAGAATTTGGAAGTGCAAGACTTAATATTTAAGTCATATATTTCAAAGAATATGCCTTGAAATATAATAAATGATAAAGTGACAGTTAAATTGGTATTAAAACCCGAAAAAAACAGATGAATAAATCTATAGAAAATATGGAACCATCAATTTGCATATTTGGATCCAAAACATACGATTTTTCTTTAAAAGTTTGAGTTTTGCTTTGTCTACAATAACTTTATTTTGATGCTCTTGGTCATTACTCATTGTTTCAATGACAATTGTGCCACTGGAAAATTAAATAAATCGTGAAATTGGTATTAAAACGCGAAAAAAGAGATGAATAAATCTAGAGAATATAGATAATATAGAACCATAAATTTGCATATTTGAATCCAAAACATACGGTTTTCTTGTAGAGTTTGAGTCTTGCTTTGTCACAATAACTCTATTTTGAAGCTCTTGGTCACAACTCATTGTTTCAATGACTATCTTGCCACTGGCAACAGTTTACTCGAGTTGCCCGGGAATGCATTTTCCTGCTAAGCCATTCCTCTGGAGTCTAGAGATTAGTTAACGGGCACCGGGAAGTAACCGAGCACCACAAATTTAGTACGCTGGAAAATAAAATAAAATAAAATGGCATTAGAGAGCATCATCACTCGCTCCCCCACGGAGACTGGCAGCTAATTACAGTTGAAGTAATCCCCAAGCTAAGTATCTCAATTCGTCAAAAGATACTTTGCTAAGCCTTTGCCGCGATGATGCAGTTGCCGGAGCTCTTAAGCTGCCAAAAACTTGGCAAGCGACAAACAAACAAAACCGAGCGATGGATGAAAAAGTCCAGAGCTAAAAATAGAGAAAAGCCTCGGGCGGTGGAGCTAAGTCGCCCACTTTTCTCCAGCAAACACAGGCCCCGTATATACGTACATTTTGGTATTTAAAGCATCCGAAAGGCAAACCTCAACCCCAAACCACCGACCCCAGTCCGCAAAGTCAACAAGTAAACTTTGCATTTGATTTATCTCGCCGGAATACCATTTCCCTCGCCCAGGACCCCCTAAAAAAAATATACCCAATCTCTCTACGACTGCGCTAGTCATTTAATATCATCAAGCGCAACAAATTAGCTGGGATATGCCTTCTTTTCCACGCTCTCTGCGGCCCAAACTGCACTGTCCGGCTTGGGACTACAAATTCGTTGAATATCCATTTCAAAAGCAACAAGAATCGAATCGAGAGTATAGCTTTTTATTAAACGAAATGGCTGGCAGCTCCCCGGCATCAGCTTAACTTCCAGTTCCATCGGTTTGCTGGCTCAGCACAAAAAGATACTTAGTATAATGGTTGGCCAGCGTACGCCCATCTCGTGATTTGCATACGAAACGTACGAATTAGTATACAGGGTACTTTGATTCCATCTCTCAGCCCCGAGGTTTGAATAAAGGTTTAAATAAACCCAATATTTGTAACCCAATGTTTTGAATTCTTACTTTCCTGGCTTAGTCTTAGATTTGATTATAATATAATGTATTGCCGATATTCCGCAACTGCCACCCTGTACGAGTACGTGGATATTGAGCTTATTGAAATACATACATAAGCAGCAATTCGCATTTGTGTTTTGGCATTAGCAAGATACTTTCAATGCCCTCCCACCCGACAGCAGCAATCAGAGAGCACACTCAGAAACTGACCGTAGCGGACAACCGAATGGCATTTGTTCGAAAGAAGCCAGTTCAACTGGAACTTGGCCTGGCTTTCAGAACAAGCCAAGCCCCAAAGACCGGCTATCCCCAGTGCGGTCCAGAGAGAATTGTGTCACTCGATGGAAAGCGAAGGAGGGGGTTGCGTTGCGTCGAGACTGATTGCCAGTGTTGGCAAAATATCTAATTGAATTTTGATCAAGTTTGGCGCAACCCAGAAACCCCAATAACCAGCATTTTCAATTTATCAATGTCATTAACCTTAATTGTGGTTTTTCTGGCGGCCTGGGTTTGGCACAAAGACCTTCCATTGATTGACTGGAGCAGGCAAATTTTCGAAACTTGAGACGCAGCGAAAATTTGCGAATCGAGGCGAGACTTCAATTTTGGTTGCTTTCTTCATTGTTTTCCGGCGCAATTTCTAATTCGATTTCCCAACTTACACACCAGATTGCAAGTTGTGTGAGAGCTAATTGAATTTGCATGTGAGACCCGGAAGGCTGCTGCCACCCGCCCACTCGCTTCCCTATTTAACCCACTAAGGCTACCGCTTCGAACTCCTCCGTGTCACTTAGCTTGATGTCAACATCGAGGGACGCCAAAGTGCCGGCGAACTGGGAGTCGTTGCTCCACCACCAAGTTGCACATAATTTACAATTACTGGGAAGTGTAAATGGCTTTTCTACCTCAATATCGCCACCCCGTACCCCGGGAAAATATACGTATCTTCCGCTCCCGCCAGCTTCCTTTGCTCATTTGCCAAACGCCTGCACTGGGGGAAAATAATTGCCACCCATAAAGAAAATCAGAAAATCATAATTTAAGATATTTCCACTACACTGGGATTACTTGCCAGGGGCAAAGAATAATAGTAATGCATAAATATTCGAATTTCCTGTGCCAACATGATCTAAAGCAGCGCTGGGCACTTCATAGCTCATTTGGCTTTTTTTTTTATTTTTTAACCGTCTAAGACCGAGGTCTCAGTCTGAGGTTCAGTTTCAATTCACAAATTACTATAAACTGAAGTTAAAAATCTGTGCCCACCGCTGATTTAAAGCTTAAAACCATTGATAATATCGTTTATATTTGATCTAAAAAAGGTTCCTCAATCAAGGGTGTTTCTTTCCTATAACAGCAGAGCAAAGCTTAATTATTTTCACCCACCCACCTGGGTTTTTTGAGTATTTTCCCAGTGTTTTCTCCCCCGTTTCCGGAATTTCCCTTCGACTCCGCCACTCGACTTTGCCCCGCTCTGGTTTGGCCTGGCCTGATTGTTGTTAATCGAATAAACTTGCAGAGGAAATGGGCTCTGAGTGCGTGCTGGGCCTCAGACTGAGACCTCGGTCTTAGACGTCCCTCATCGCTCTTCATGTGCCACAGACCCCACATACCCAGTCCCCAGCCCCAAGTCCCCAGTCCCCATCCCCCAGTGGGCTCTAATGGAATTTGCGCCCGGGTCGACGGCAACTTTACTATATTGATATGGATGCTGAGCATGTTATAATTATAAGAATGCTGAGCATGCTCTTGTTTCCATCCTTTGCCTTTTGCAAAGGCAAACTAACTGACACCCACACTACATGGGGGCTGTGCAAAAAATATTTAGCTGAATAGTGTAGATATGGTGCTATTTGTTGGCGGGAAGTTCGGCAAGGAACATGGTGTTGATTGCCGGGCATCTAGAGCTCCGGTTTTGCTCTAATCAACATAATTCCTATCACTTTATATGCCCACACTTTCCACATACTCGTGTGGTCAGCTCAAATGAGAAGCCCTACGAGCAAGCGAAGAAATGTATAAAAATTGAAATGAATGGACTGGGATTGGGATTTGGATAGGAAACGGGAGCGGGGAATGCGAATTGAAGGCTGATATAGGGCACGTGCCCGAAGGCCGCTTATAATATACTATAATACATGCCTACAAAGTTGTAAACAGATTCCATTCACTCATAACTTTCCTCAAAACATATGAGGTAAGTGTTATTTCCAATTAAACTGACTCATTTGAATAGTTTCCCCATAATTACTCAAGATAGATTCAGTTTCCATTCACAAATTACTACCAGATGAAGCGGAAACCATTGAAAATCCTCAGATTTTGTGCACACAAAATGCGTTGAATGATTTTACCGGTAATTGCAATTAATCTAAGAAACTAATGTACACACCGCCTGGAGTCAATGAACTGTGTGGAGCCTGGGAAAAATGTGGAAAGCCAAAAGCAGAGGGCGAGCCACGCACTTGCCAAGAGATCACAATCTGGGAAAATAAACATAACCCGATGGTTGGATAATGGGAAACCAATGTCCCCTTCACTTTCCGTTCAGGCTTGCGCCCAATTTTTCGCTTAATCTCTTTGGTAATAATTTTTAATTAACCCGCACATTGAATGCCCGGCGGCTTATTAAGACTTATTATGATTATATCAAGACGCCGGAGGGCCTGCGAGAACTTTGCACTTTTGAACTTTGCGCAGGCCGCCTTGAGCCATTTAATGTTTTACAGATGTCAGGCTGAGACTTTTACGAGCTGTCCAAAATAAAAAAAAAAATGTCGTTCCCCGCTCCCGGCCGCTGGCTTGTCTTCGTTTTAATTGAGTGAAAAGTTGTTACCCTGGAAGTAACACAATATGAGCAAAGTAATTCGAGTCTGGCAGGCACCTGCTAAAATAAAAAATCCGAGCCAGGCTGTGGAGGAGAAGGAGGAGGAGCAAACTGTGTCACAAAGTAATACAAACTCATGGAAAAGAAGTCGCCGCCAACAAAGGGAGCCAGCCTTGCAAACATGCGGATGCGTTTGTTCTGCTGATAGAAAGCACAAATGATTGTTACTTATTATTCGCACATAAAACGTTTTTCCCATGCCACTACGGAGCACTCCGGCTCCTCCGCACTACGACGACAATTTTCCAACAATTGTTCAGTGAGGCATAAACAAACATTTCCATTTTTGCAAGTGAGGACATTGTCGGTCTTGTCCCGCTTTTCTGTGATGTCATATTACAAGCTCTTAACTGTGAAAGAGAGCCTGGCACTGTTGGCTCCCTTTGACCCTCGACCGGTTTTCCGGCTTTTCGTAAATTCCTGTGGGGTCGTAAAAAAGAAAAGTGCATAAAATGTCTTGCCAGTGGCTGTCAAACTGCAGAGCCGGCAGTCACCCAGCCAGTCGGGCGACAGGTAGGAAAAGAAGCTTTTGGGAGTTGCAAAATAAATGGCAGCTGCTCGCCCCGAATAGTCTTCCCATCCCAACCGAGCGACCCTCTCGCCACCGCCAACCCTCATCCAGCATAAAGTTGTCCATTTTTACGAGCCGCTTTGGCGGCACAGATTTATTGGCTTCCTCGCTTTGCTCGATTTTATTGTTGGCCCCCAGAATACTCGTATTCCCCATTGCATTTGCATACGCCCCCACGCCAAAAAATAACCCCTTTTAGGTCCCTCACTTTGCGTCGTTGAGTTTTATGCCAAATTCGAAGGTTAGTCAAAAATACGTATTCGCACACTGCCAGAAAATATCAAGTGTGGGGGCAAGCACTTCCACCTGCTGGGCAGAGAACAATTTTGAACTTAGGGATCCCTTTAAATGGGTTATAATATCAGTTACAGATTGATAAGGAAGCAGAAATTCTTATAAATTTCTGGCCAATTATCTAGTATTTAATTCCCTGCCTTTTTCTGGCTCTGCATATCAGCAACTCGATTTGGTTCGCTTCCTGAATAGTTTGCTCAACTTGAGTCAAGTTTCAGTCGACAGTCTCGGCTCAAGTTTTATGCCTCACTTTGAAGTGGAACATTATCCCACGAGCACCGGGCTTCCTCCTTCTTCTGCGTTTTATATTTTTTATTATTTTTTTCGTATATTTTAGATGGATTTTTGCGACTCTTTTTGAAGGTTGGTTGGCAAAGCTTAATGACAGCGACGATGCTGTCAAAGTCTAAATGACAAATTGCTTTCGGTTTTTTGAATGGAAGTGGGTGAGGGTGAGGGATTCCACAGGCCGGGAAAAGTGGAGACATGAGGCGGCATAAATTTTCGGTTAGAGCATATTTTGCCACTGACAGCGCATATTTCTTGCCGTTAAATTCATATTTTAACTTTTAGTTTTGTCCCGGGCAAAAGTGATGAACTCAAACTGTCAACCCGCGCCCGACAATTGACTTGGCTGTTGACCCATATTTTGCAGGCCCCCCGCTTTTCTTGGTTCTTAATTAATTCCGGTTATCTGGCGGAACATTTGTTTGTACAGCTACAGCTACTAGATGGGAAGATGGCATCGGAATGAGTTTTGTAACCATAGAGGAGAAATTGAGTCGAGATCTACTTAGCACACCGATAGTGCTCTTTTGGATTGCGTTGCACCCTCCAACTTCCGCCTGCCTGCATTCGGCTTCCTCATTTAATGTAATTTGTTGCAAGTTATGGGGCATGTGTGCTGCTGCCGCTGTTGCACTAATTGAAACGTAATTATATCATTTGGGCACGAGTCCGTCAGCATGTCAGCCTGTCAGTTTGCCAGTGTGTCAGTTCCTTGCTTGCTAATTGCAATTTGCACGGTTTGAGTATTTGGGAGTATCACGAGCTTACATCACAAATGTTATAGCACATCCAAACTTGCACCAGACTTTCCCAAAACTTCAATTAAATTAGTACAGAGAAAATTGTGTTGGCGAAGATATCACATTTTGCACAAACTGTGGTTCGCTCTTCCGAAATCCTTAATTGCATCTCCAAAATTCATGTTGATTATTCATTCATGCTTTTCCGCTGATTTACATTTTATATCCCTTTTGTTCTATAACGAAACACTCTGAGCGAAAAAACTATTTTCCTCTTTGATCCGCATTTTTATGCAACTCTCGTCAAACGGAAGTTGTTCCCCGATTTTCGTTAATATATATGCAATGCCCGTACATATTTTTTGTGCAACTCTGTTTCAATTTTTTTGTTTGGGATTTTCCAAAGCAGTGAAACTTATTCGTTTGCATTTTTTGGAGCTTAAAGAGCTGGCGCTTTTTGTGCGCCTCTTTGCCGGTATAAATCTGCCAGCGAACGATAGATATTTTTTGGCAATTTAATTGAAATGTCAGGCACGTGGTCAGGAGATTTGCAGCAAAGCGGTACTGGGTGCCGTGGAGTTTGACCCTCGTGTTGGCTGCTTGGTTGCTCTACTGCCGCCTAATCCCGGCGAGCTTTTGTGGTTGTCGCACATTTCCGGCTTAAAGTGGCAATGTTGCTGGTATTGCTGGTGTCGTTGTTGTACTCTGCCACTTCCGTTTGCGACGCGTACACGTAATTGATTTTCCGCCCGGACCGCCCCCTTTTCCTACGTTTGATATTCCAGCGCAAAATCTCAGTTCCGCACAAAAACAACAACAAATAAAAGCAAGCGCCCAAAACCAGAAAACCGAACTAAGAACGATTATAGTCGAGTGTATGGACTATAAATACCCGGTTCTCAGTTTCCTCCTGAAGTACCTGGATAAACATTGGAGAAGCTTGTGGGTGCAAAATATTTTTGTAATTTGCGGGGGCGAATGTGGGCGTAACCGGCTATTATTTGCAACACAGATGGATATTGGTTTTACCAATATTCTATTCAAATTTGGTGCCTATTCTATTCAAATTTGGTGCCAAGATCTAGGCATTCATACGGACAAGAAAATAAATGGGGTCGGAAAAGCTTCCTTGTCCCTGTTACAAAGATTCGTACAAATTCAATATACCCCTGTTCCTTTTAAGAAACAGGTATAAAACCACCGAGCAACAACAACAGATTTTTTGCGTGTCGAATGAGAATTTCACTTGATTTGATTCGGTTCGTGCAAATTGAGGGGACTAAATGCACAAGCACAAAAAAACATAAAATCTGTATACTTATTCCAAAACTTGTATTCCCCTTAAATATTAAAGAGGAAAGATTATATATTTATAATCTAGTAGTTTTAAGCGAGCCCCTTTTTTCTGGTTTGACCTTCTTTCCACATTTTTCGCAGTGTACTTACGTATTATTTTTTGGCAAATCCAACGGTAACTGCGACCCTGAACTTTCCACACGCCACATGCATCAGCAAACAAATGTATAACAAACAATGGCCAAACATCTCGCACAATAAATTGCACACACAATTCCGAATCCAATTGTGATTTAATAAAGTCAAAGCTTCAATTTGCCTCTGCCTGCCCTGTGGCGCCTAATTAAATTTCTGCACTTTCTTCTCAGCCGAGTCAATGGCCATGTCGCTTTGACATTTGCATGAAAGCCAGGTCTATTAACTGGTAATTTATTGGCCAGCCGCTCAATTCATGGCGATACGATCGGAGATTCCCATATATCTTTAGATACCTTTTGGGCTTCGCATTTTGCCAGCGAATGTGAGCCCCAGTAAGCCGCAATTTAGGCCAAATAATCACTACTGCGCCGGGTACCATAACATAAATTTCGGGCACCAACTTCAAAAAACTCCCTGCTCGTTGTGGCAAGAGGAAAAAGGAAAACAATTTCGCATAAATTTCTGCGAAAGAAAGCGGGGGAAATTGCCTTTAAATTGCTCGAAAATGTTTTCTTAATACATTGCGCAATTTAGTATTGAAATCAGGGCGTGGCAGCCAAAACACTCCACCAAAAAAAATAAAAGAAAACCAGTCGAATCAACGCACCCGCAAACAACAGAGGAGCACAAAATTGTGGAAAAAGAAAACTAAACGAAATAATGCAAGATGACAAAATAACTTAAAGCGGCAATAAATTTTCTAGCTCAAGGACATGCTTAAGGCAATGGCCAATCCTTGTTCGAGTTCGGGGAAAACAATAAGGGGCAAGGGTGAAAAGCAGGGTAGGACGAAGCTGGAACAGCACCAGGCCAAACTGTCAACACGTTTTGGCCATTTTGGTCTACGTTTCGTTAGACTCAAACAAAAAAAGTAAATACAAAAGCAAAAAAGGACAATTTAAAAGTATGGATTGTATCCTTGGGCGGGTTTTGGTTATGCCAATAAAGCCATAAAGCCTTTTAAGTCTTAACAACAAAGGCATTGTCGAGGTGTTGCTCTTAAAACAGGCCCTTGCTTCTCCTTACAAGTTTAAAGAGTTAAACACTCTTATTAACAATAATTAATATTGCCGAAAAAGGATCAGGTATAGCAAATTTATGTTTGAACTTCTTGCTCCTATATACATATACCTTCCTCTAACCTTTTCTTCTGGAATTTTCCTTGCACATCGTTTTGTATCTTGAAGCTATATATTTCCAAGCTCCATATATCTTCCTATCTTACGCTCTATCTGGAAATGCTCTGAACTCCTGCCGCTCCTTGAGCTGTGGCCTGTTCTCGACCGCCTTCTTCTTGTTTGTTTGCCTTGCGTGTCCTTCGGTGGCGTATGCGTAATATGTTTTTGTTTGCCACAGGCCTCGGTAGCTGCTGAATCGCCAGACACACGCCAGACAATACACATCGGTTATATACACACAGTTTTGTATAATTTTGTATATAAATGAGTATACACATATATTTCAATAAAAATGTATGGGTTGTGCGACTGTGCGTGTTGACCTTGCAAATGGCCAGCGGCTATTGAGTGTTGTCGTCTCCGCAGACGCCTCTGTCTCGCAAAAATAACAAAAAAGCCTTTTAATTGCTTTTTAATGAGTTGCTGCTGTCCCATCTGCGGAACGCAATGGAGGCGGAGCACCATTTTACATTTGGCGAGGGGGCGTGGCCAAATGTCGCCCGCCCGTCGACGGCCATAAAAGTTGCTGGCAACAAAAAAAATTGTGTATATAGTAAGTGCACTAAACAACATCAGTTGACAGCATTAAAACAGTGCATGATCATAAATTATGGCAGCCGGGGAGGGCCTGCTGCACTGGGAAAACTCTGGGATTATATCGTCCCGAAAGGATATTGAACGCATCAATTTATATGATTGATTTCATATTGCTCGGCAGTTAAAAAGCGATGAAAATTAAATGAATGTTTGACCTACTAATTAAGATACTCTCAACGTTATTTTAATCGGTTCTTAATAAGAACAAGAATCTACCCGTGTCCGTCTGTCTGCCCGTGTGAACGCCTGGATCTTAGAGACTATAATAGGCAGGCCAAAAATAATTACATATTCGAATTCGAATCTCGCAAAACGCGCATATCTGTGGCGTCCACAATTTTATCTCTAGAGTTACCAAATTCGGATACTACATTGGTAGAGCCAATATCTATCGGTGTTGCGAAAATCAGACGATTACCTTCACTTCCGCCGGCGCAAATGACAAAAATGTGTTGCGCCTACAAGTTTTTCCATGATCTAAAATTCAGGTGGAAACTTAAAACCGGGTATTTCTAGTAGACTAAAATGGTTTTTACTTGTTTTAATTTTGAAATATACCAAATGAACTATTATTGCTTTAGTTAAGAATGAAACCCTGCAAGACTGCAGTTAATTTACTAGTGTAGCGTGTATTTCTAATTTATTATAAATCGTAGCACCCCATTAAACCCTTCACCCATATACTGTATGTTTGTATGTGTGAGTGTGTCTTTTGCATGCATTTTTATTTATTTCGTCGCATTTTTCTTTAGCTCTAATGCAAAAAATTGCAGAGCCAGCTTGGCCTGAGGAGATGGAGGGACAGCTTTCATTTGATTTGTATTGCTTTTGTTGCAGAGTTCAGTTGGCTGTTTCAGTGCGCCGCTGTTGTTGCTGCTGTTGCTGTTGGCTAGGGCCACTTATGGACTGCAAAAGCTGGTGCTGGCAAAAAGGGTTCAACAACCGGCAAATGCAGCTGAGCAGGCAACCGGGGCGGGGAGGCGGTGGACACTAACCGAGGAGGGCTCCCAAAAAAAAAAAGAAAAGCTGGAAAAAGCCAAGCGAAAAACGAAAAATGAAAGGCAGAAGGGCAAAGAAGCAAATGCAAAAAATTGGCATCAAACAACAGAAACTTACATTGGCAAAAAAAGGGGGTTTCGGTGGGGGAAGAGGGCCACATGCATTGCGCATTAAAATGGTAACTGTAGCGTTTCCATCTCTATCTATCTGGCTCAGTCTGCTTCTCTGGCCTCGAGGCCCACTTCACCAAACCCCAGACCCCCCCAACACCCTTAGCACGCCCTTTTAGAGCATCCCCAGCGCCCACCACCCCGTGGCATTCTTCTTTTGGCATTTCCATCTCTGGGCAAGTTAAGTGCCATACATATGATGTCCTCTCGCCCCTGCTCCTCCGGTTACTTCTCCACCAATTTTTATTATTTCTGCTCCTCCCCCCCTCTGACACCCTTCTGTTTGATCCTAAACTTTTTGTTACTGTTGATTTTTGTCCTTTTTCGTTTTTGTTTCAACTCTTTCCAGGCCACGCCTTGATTTTCCCGCTTCATTTATTAAAAAAATATTTTATTTTCCAACAAAAATGGCAGATAAACTGCGCATCCCATGGCTGATTTAACTGGCAGAGTTATACACTTTAAAGTTGCATTTAAAAAGAGCTTTCATTTATTTAGTTAAGATAAGGATTGCTCGATATCTTATAAAACTCTATTATAGGTTTATGGTGTTATGTAGTATTAATGTCGCACCTTTTCTTACCTTTGAGCTACCAATCCCTTCCCCATTTTATAAACCCTTCGTCGGTATCTCAGCACCCACGAGTGTATCTGCATCTGCAGTTTTTTATTGAATTTGATATCGTTATACCCAGCTTATGTTAGTTGTGAAGGACCAGGATATACCCTAAAATCTTGGGAATATATGTAACAGGATGACCCTCTAAAGTATATTTTGTAATCCGAAAAAACAGGAAAACAGGAGAGTGGATCCACCCTTGTCCATCTGTCCGTAATTAAGTTACTCAGTATTTGCACTTGTATAAAGCCAGTAATTTAATTTCTTTAGGAAACTATAAGTAATCTTGTTTTAAATTCAAAACATTTTCCTATAACTGAGTACCGGGTATTTCTAGTCGAGTCTCTCGACTGCAAAAATATTTGTTGTTCTCTTGGCCATAAAAATTTCCTTGCCTTTTTATCGTCGCTTGTTGGGGCCACGTTATGATTGTCTGTGTAATTGCCACTGCCACCCCCAACCCGCCCGAATATGGGCCTCGATTCCCTTCGATTTGGCTTGAATCCGTTTGATTCCGTTCGATTGGATTTCATTCGAGTGACCGAGCGAGCGACTGTGCGCCGAATAAATTGCCAACCATTTCGTTCAGCATTTTTGTTTCATTTCCCAAGCTCCCGCTTTTTGCCGCTCTGCTTTTTGTTTGCCGGTCATTTGTGTGTGACTTTTGTGGTCGAAAAGAGGATTTTAGTGGTTAATGTGCTCGCTGGGGGCTCAATTGTTGTGCTGTGGCAAGGGTTGAAAGGTTAACTAAATGGTGGCCAGCAGCCATGCTTGTTAAGTGTACCAATTTGTTTCGAGATAAATATCCCAGATTTTTTTTCAGCTGAATGGAATGTTTTTACAAAAAACACTTTCAGGCCGTTTCCCTAGAGACACGTGAATTTGATAAGCTGACAATTTGTGGAATATTTTTGGAGCGGTATTTCTCTTTAATTTTTATGTTGTTCCATGAACTTTAATAGCGATTCCGAAACTCTTTGTGGATGGCAATTACTCGTATCTTTAAGCACACACGTGACCCGCATAAAAGTAATTTAAGATACGTTCTTGCAGTTTTTTAGGAGCCAGCTTGCCTAAGAAAAAAATAAATTAATAAACCAGATAAGACAAAATTTCGCGGCAAAGGATTTATTGGGCAAATATTGTAATATTTATGGCTCTATGCTGATGTGTGTGGGGTCATAAAAAGTGTGTCAATTTGTGACGAAAAATGTCTCTGGCACTTAGAAAAACAGTACAAAAAATGCCAACATTCAGCAAATGAAGACACAAAAACTCTGCCTCGTAAAACAGTAAACAACAAATTTATGCCACAAAATGCCGAGGCTCGTCATAATAATGAATAAATATATACTTCCGTATATACATATGTACGTAAATAACGACAATCCACTAACTCCATATGTTGTCTAGAAGCATCCCAAAAAATATATAGGAACAAATTTGTTTTCATATTCAATTTTGTCGCTCGAAAGTTTACGCCTCGCGGCTGAATGACGAAAAACAAAAATGCTTTGCTCATAGACTTCTAGGCCGGCGCTTTAATGCCGCCGGCGATTCCCTGGAACTGTGGAAATTTGAAAATTTTTCGGCGCACATGCGGAACATGCAGCACACACGCATCGCTAAATTGCCCCGAAAACTAAATTATGCAATTAATTTGCTCACCCATTAGCCGAAAACCAAAAGGCCACATAGTCAGATTTACAAAAATATAATTTATACCATTTAATTTAAACGGAGACACAGCCGCTTCGCAAAACAAAAGCGCTGAAACCAGAAAATTGTATCAAAAATTATTGAAAAGCCAATGCCTTTTGTGACAGCCCTGATTGACCAAAAACATAAATAAATAAACAGAAACATTGAGATGTATTCACACCATCATGTGTGTGATTTTTAAGTGCCACAGCGCGAATAAAATATTCCGTTCTTGATTTTTTTTCATGTTCAGAATTCTGCATAATTGCAGCTTTGTCAGAGTGAAGAAAAAACAATTTAGTTTTAAATTAAAGGAATTTCTTTGAATTTTGCTGGCAAAAATATTGATACTGATATGAGAGTTCTTTGTAATTGAAAAATTTCGCTTATTTCTCGGGAGAAATAAAGCAAATGTAATCAATTTAATTCTCTGGAAGTGTATTTGGTGCTCGACAACAGATGGCAGATGCTGTTTCAGTTGCCTGCAATTTATTTCGCGGTTTTTCGTCGGTCGCTGTTTGCATTTCATGTAAAACCAGCGCCATATGAGCGTGAAGCCAAAAATGGCTATATTATAAAATGTATATACAATTTAAAATGATAAAAATGCGTACACGTGTGAATTAATAATCAAATTAAAGGCCTAAGCTTTAATATACACACATGCTAGTAAATATTTGCAATACAATAAGCTAATCTTTGCGCATTTCTCTATTGTTTTCATTGCAGGTAAGCAACAACCAGAGATGATTACGTATACGCACCGTGTTGCCTGGAAGCGTAAGTGCAAGGGAAAAATTTCATTTCAATTTCAATTAAGCCCCCAAAAGGATTCTGTGCTTGGTGGCGTTTTGTTTGTTGGTTTGCTTGTGCGCAACTGACCGTGCAACAAGGTCAGACGTAAAAGTTTCAGTTTTATTTGCTCGTCGTCATTCCGCCTCGCCTTGCCCCTTTGGCAGTTATGCAATCCCAGCGAGGATTCTTCCACACGCCCGCCAGGAAGTCCATATCTTTGTACTCGGGGCTCTTGGCAAGCAATCCCATATCCTGCAGGGGCCCCGCCCACGGTCCGATCCCCACCCACTTTGGCCTTTTTATGGCCACGTGCGAAAATGCGGCAAAAGTTTTACGAGGTCAGGGTGAAGATGCTGCTGTTCTCCTTTGGCCGATGATGAAGATTAAGCTGCTGTCGCTGCTGCCGCCGCCGCCGCCAATGATGATGATGATGATGTCACTTGAGTGAAATAATTTGATACAGTCAAATGAAGTGGAGTGGCGGGGGGCAGCCTAATTTGCATGCCCTTGTATTTGGTAATATTTTAAATGCTGCAAGAGGATATTGCTTTTACTCTGCATAAATTTGCAAGCTGTAACTCTGCACTCGCTTGACACTTGTTGCCGCCCCAAAGCAAATAAAGAAAAGTAAAAGAGCCAAGACCCAAGGAGACGTCAACAACTTTGGCAGGGCCACGCCCCAGCCATTTTCCCCAACGCCCCCAAATCGCATGCAAAGTGCAGATTTTCGAGGGATTGTCGTTCAGTTTCTTGGGGTGTCTCGGTGTCTGAGATGGAGCGGAATCGAAGTCTCACATGTCTGGCAGCATCGAGTTGCTGGCCACGCTCAATTCAATTCAATTCAATTAAAAGCCGGCACACGCCGCACCCAAAAAAAAGTCGAGAAAAAAACCCAGACAGCGAGCTAAAAAGCTAAAAAGTTGAAATGAAACAAGTAGAAGGGTTGCAGAAGTTAAGAGAAGTGACAACTTAAATGCTCTATCCAAACTTTGAAAACTTTTGCAAGTGGTTTCTTTTTCTCATTCTCAATTTTTATGTTGTTTCAAGAGTTTATTTAACTTTGAATTACCAAGGTGAGGTGTTTGTTTATGGGATTTTCAATCACATTGAAATTCATCCACTTTTCCCTCTGAGAAATAATAAATATTCATGGGGTTTTATGACTAAATATTACTATATTTTGATGGTATTCAAAAGTATTATTGCTCATTGCGCACAGTTTTATAGCTTTGGCACGCCCCCACGCCCCACTGCAGCGCCCGGCGGAATCGTGTCAGCGAACACAGAAAATCAGATTAAAACTCGACTGAAATTCTGCGAATCGTTATGCGATATCTTTTTTGCCTCATTTTGGGGTTCGCCCCTCGTGGTTGTTTTACAGTTTTGTTGATTTTTCCATTTTGTTTTCATTTTTATTTTGTTTTTAAGTGCACAGCAAATTTCAATTGATATTTGTTATTATATTTTCCCTCCCGGTCTGTTGCTTTGCGTCTGTTTTTTGCGTCTTTTACAATGCCGTTGGCATTTTTATTGGGTATATGCATTCGCTTGCAGTGTGCTTTTGCTTTTTGACTTACATATTTTTTAGGGGGGCGTGGCAGTGCAGCACTTGCCACAAATTATCCAATGCACGGGCCAGGTTGCCATTCACTTTTCCACATTAACTTGCCAAAGGCTCCGGAGCTGCTGCTGTGGGAAAATCGCGAAGGGGAAGGCGGCTGGAAACGACTGGAATGGCGGTCACTTGAGGTTTTCCCTGCGGGTTGTTCACTTTTCTCCTGTTCATTATTTTTCGTTTGTCTGGCACTTGGCTTTTCATTTCCCTCCCCCAACCGACCCCCCTCTCTCTCTCAGTTTGTTTGCCATTTCGCTTTGATGAGTCACAAAATGCCGCCGAGTTGCAGCATTCAAAAAGGGGCGAATTTTCCCCCCCGTTGGGGCTGCAGTGGCCCTCCCACTTTCTCTTTCGGTTTGTGTTCTATTTGCACAACTAAGCAGCAATTAACGCTAATTATGAAATTTTCTTTGCAACCCGACTGGCAATTGTTGAGGGGGAATGCGATTTGAGGGATGCAAGAACTTTAAACCAGAAGAAGTGGGGAATCGTTTAAGCCAGGGTCAACTTCAAAGGTGTTTATACCGGGTTTTTGAAAAGAACAAGGGTATATTGAATTCGTAAGAATGTATGTAACAGGGAGAAGGAAGCTTTTCCGACCCGAGTCCGTCCGTCTGTCTGTATGATCGCCTAGATCTTAGAGATTAAAATAGATACAGAAAAAATAATTGCATATTCAGAATTGTATGATACCAGCTCAAGACAATTTTGTTCTAAAAATCTGCGACTACCCCCTGCACCCCCGCAAACCGCGAACTTTTGTGGGGTCCACAATTTGAACTCTAGAGGCACAAAATTTGTATAGTATATTGGTAGAGCCCATATCTATCTCTGTGGTGAAATTCATCTGGTTACGCCCACTTTTGCCCGCGCAATGGACAAAAACGCGTTGCACCCACAAGCNATATTTTTGAAATTGGCCACTACCACCCGCTCCACCGCAAACCACGAAATTCTGTGGGGTCCACAATTTTAACTCTAGAGTCATTAAATTTGTATAGTATATTGCTAGAGCCCATATCTATCTCTGTTTTGAAATTCATCTGGTTACGCCCACTTTTGCCCGCGCAATGGACAAAAACGAGTTGCACCCACAATCTTTTCCATACAAATATTATGCGCACTTCTCATCCGCAATGTTTATGCAAGAGTATAAAATCATATGGAAACTGAGATCCGGGAATTTACTCGTATAGTCCAGACACTCGACTATAATCGTTCTTACTTGTTTGAATTTTGTATTGTTACTGCGATGTCCAAGCATTCTTGATATTCCCTCTTCATTGGACAGGCTAAATTGTTAACGATTGAAAACAGGAGAAGCATACAAACATTATATCAATCAAATATTCCAAATGAAATTCCAGCAAATTGGTCAATTTAGTTGTGCCGGAATGCATCTTCCGACGACTTAAGTTTACATTACACCCCAAAGCCAATGCAAGCAAAGCCAGACATTTATCGCCACAATAAAGCAGAGTATTGGAATATATTCATATGTACTTGCTTAATTACGCTTTATGCATACATAGCAGGAATACCCTCAGAGAATTTGTTGGCTTTTGCAACTGGCCAAGGCCGTTTTAAGCCGATAAGCTTTCCCTCTGTTTTTCCAACTAATTTCTTATCAATAAACCTGAAAACAGCCGGCCACACACAGGCGGCTGCAGAAAGATACACAAGCTCAAAGATGCACCCGACAAAAACGAAATGTAAATTGACAAACTAATTGTTGTTTTTGCCACGACCCGGGGTATTTGTTTGTGTATGCAGGAGCATTGTATCTTCAGCGGCATCTGCTGCTGCTGCAAGTGGTGTATCTTTGAGATGTAAATTAAAACTGGAGGGCCAGATGCGATAAATATACATAATTCACTTAAAAAGCCGCTGCCCCCGTCGGCTGAGAGTGGAGAGTGATGGTGAGTCACATCCTCAATTTACGTTTGCTGTTTACTTTTCGCCCTCGGTTCATTCATAAAAAAGTTATACACACAAGCTTCCAGAGGGCAGAATATGGGAAGTGCAACCATATCGCTCCAGGCGGCGTGTGACGACAATCCATTGAATTCTTGAAAAGAATCTCAAATCGAGTCGAAGAGAATGAGTCATCCGATCGAAGTTCGCATAAAAAATTGAATTCGAGCTTAGAATGTCCGGTTTCGGGCCTAATCGATATGGTTCTGGGAATCCCAAGGGTTCCTTGATACTCTAATTCACCAGAAACTGAGATACAAAAATGTAAAAATTTAACAATGACTATGAAAAAGACGGGAAGCAGCTTCACCGATTTACTATCTTTACCACCGTAATAAAAATATTCTAGCCAGCAAACAGGAAGCTTTAACCACATAAAAACTCTAGAAACAACTTCCTTAGATTATATCTATATACAATCTTAATCTTTTGATGTGATTTTCAAGACTGACGTATGTATTTTTCACCTGCTCGCCTAATGAATGAATCACTTGCCTCTCTTCTTTTACCTCTGACTCACTTTTACTTTTTGTGGTTTTTGTGTTGATGCTAATATTTTGCTGGCCAACTTAAGTTTCTTAATTAAATTCAAGTTCAAAGACCTGCTTGTATATAAATTTATGTCAACATGTCTGAGGCTGACTTTTCCCCCGCTTGCGATCGTTGTTGTGTGTAATTTTTTCCCCCTCACTCTCCTGGAATTGGGGGCTCTGGCCCTGCTAATGAAATAATTAAAAAATAGTTTCGGCCGCCACCGGCAGGCGTGCAAAAAGTGCACAACAAAAACCATAAAAGTGTCAACTGCAGTTGTTGGGGGAAAAAAACCAAAAAAAAGACAAGCAAGCCGGGCGGGTGAAAAAAAATTCGCCCAAAATGAGGGAGCGAATTGTTTGCAGTGCTGGAAATGTGCAGGGAAAAGAATGTCGTAGAGTATGTGCTGCGTGCCTGCATGCAAAAAGCAATGTGGAGGCGCAAGGGGCGTGGCAGTCACGGCATGCGAAATGTATCTATTAGATACGCAAGTGTGCGAGTGCCTGCGAAATGCGGTTAACTGCATTGACAGCCAACGCATTTTCTTTCTCTTTTTTGTTGTAATAATAATTTTTTGCCGCCGCTGTTGTGTGTTGCCATTTACCGTTAGAGCCAAGCCATGCTCCCCAAAGAAGTTGAAGTTGAAGTTGCAGTCGAAGCTGTAGCTGTATCTCGCCCCGCACTTGTATCTGTAAATGTATCTGTAAGCCAAAGCCGAAGCCGAAGCCGAAGCTGAAGCTGAAGTATTTGGGTCACTCGTTGCCGCTTGGCTGCCACTTGAAGTCGTCTAATGCCTCCTCCGATGGAATGGCCATGGCTACGACTACGGCTCCATGTCGTTTCTTCCAACAGCCACTTATTCTTCTTGTTCGTTTCTTGGACTTGTTTTTCCCCCTCTGTTTTTGTTTTTTTTGTTTAGGCCGACTTCGCTTTTGGCTGATGCAAAGAGAGTTACTATTTCGTATTCAGTTTGCTAGGCCTTTTGGAAAGGCAAGGGAATTTTAATGAATTATGCGGCCTAATTCATCAATTAGGCTGCACTGCCTAGCTGCATTTTTAAGATTTTAGAGATTATCTATTTTAAGACTTATTTTTGTTGTCAGGTTTTTGTTTAAGAACATGATTACCCAATTCTACATTTATTTATTTATCTAAAGCTCACAAATAGTAACCCAATTCCACATATTTGGGATTAAATATGTAAATCAGCCATGGGCAGCCCTTGGCTCTTTCGGCTCCCAGTGCTCCGAAAACCAAAATCATGTGAACGTCTCGAATCAAGGAAATCGACATGCCGGCTCCTAAAACCACGGAAAAAGTAGTTCAAAGCATTGATGATTTTAGGGATTATCTATTATAAAACTTAATCTTGTTATGAAATTTCTTTCAAAGAAAAATTTTTCCTAATGCCACACCTTTGAACTTAAATATCTATATGAAAAGTTTCCTAATGTTACATTTGTTTTGACCACTCAAAAAGTAGTCCAAAGCGTTAATGATTTTAGGAATTATCTATTTTAAATCTATATCTATATTATCTATATTATTTTTGGAAATGATTACCTACTTCCGCACGTTTCCAGTTAAATATCGGCATGAAGTTTCCTATTCTTACATACTGAACAAGAGCGATTATTGTCGAGTGTCTTGACTATAAATACCCGCTTCCTAGAATCCACCTGAACATGGATAAATATTGCGGATAAACATTAAAATATAACCGTTTATACGGACAGACGGACATGGCTAGATCGACTCGGCTGTTGGTTATGATCAAGAATAAATGTGTATACTTTGTGGGGTCGGAAAAGCTTTTTTCTTCCTGTCACATATATTCGTAAGAATGAAATATACCCTTGTTTTTTTTTTTAAGAACCGGGTATAAAAAGTAGCCCAAAGCCTGGCTTTGGCACTTGAAGATTGTTTACGTTTACTTTTTGCCCTGCCGGCTGTGTGATAAGCACATTTGCAAATCCACAAATTCGCAATGAGTGTGGGTTAATTTGAAAGTTTCAACTGTCACAAATGTTATAATTGACGGCGGCCACT
Organism: Drosophila ironensis; assembly: GCA_021223825.1. Taxonomy (NCBI): domain Eukaryota; kingdom Metazoa; phylum Arthropoda; class Insecta; order Diptera; family Drosophilidae; genus Drosophila; species Drosophila ironensis. The sequence goes on from JAJJHQ010013222.1 coordinate 1,223,919, forward strand.
TAGGGGCATTGCGAACTGAATCCGTAGCCGTGCGACTGTGCGACTGTGCGACTGTGCTGCTGTATGGCTGTGTGCCCCTGTGCCTTTGTTATGCGGATACGTATCTCACGGATGCAGTTCAAATTTCGTTATGCTCGAGTTTTTTGTTGTTGAACGCTTTTTGTGAGCACATTTGGCCCGTTAAGTGCCGTTAAGTGAGGCATTGAGTGACAATGCCTCCAGATTACGCCCACACATCACCACTCGACAAAATGCAAAACAAAAGAGCACTGCGGGTGAGTAATGCACTCTCGCTCTACTTTTCGCATAGAAAAGACATTTGTTAAAAACTGTAACTGCGTAATATTGTTATTATTATAAGTTGGTCCCCCCTCACTTAGGGGGGGAATCACAGAATTGCAGAATGAGATCAGCCAGTGAGTTTAATAGGAAAAGTTTCGGTGCTTAGATGATGGTTTATTCAGTATATCAAAGCCGAATACGAAAGCTTTGCAATTTCATCTTGCAGTTGGATAAAAGATTGTGTGCAATTTCAATATTTCTCTATACTTGAATTAGACTTTTTGAATTTCCCACAAACCGTTTTGGGCGCAGAGTTATGGCATCTTTGTATCTTGGCCCTGGCTCGCAAAACTCCAAAAACCAAAAACCACTCGAACAAAGCCCAAGGTCAATTGCGAAAATATCCATCAACAAGACTTTAATTTGGGCAAATCTTTAACGCTTTTTATGGCCCCTAAACAAAACAACAGAAACCGAAACCGAAAACCGAAAAGATACATCGGAATCATCGTGTGTGGGACTGACTTTTTGCCCTCTCAGATTCCGATTCCAATGGAAATGTATATCTTTTTTTTCGGCAATATGTTCGTGGGAAAATTCAAGAGGAGATCATTTGTGGACCGAGGACGTGACTCTGAATATTTTTAGAGAGACAATTGCAGGAAGTGGGGAACGGGGAGGGACTATAACTATAAAGATTGGGGAGTGCAATTTATAAAATTGTATCTGGCACCCGTTAAACGGCATTCACACAACTGAGTCTAATTATGCATGTGATTCTGTGGGCTGAATTTATTCTTGGGCTGCCGGAGAATCTTATTAAAATTTTCAATAGCAAGCCGAAGAAAAAAAGTCTTTGAAATTTTCTCTCTCGCTGTTTCTTTGATGATGAAAATCTTTGGTGGTGCTGCTGCTGGTGCTGCTGTGCTGGCTGTGGAATTTTCTCGTTTTCCGTTTTGCTAATTTCTGCGCATTTGGCTTCGGCTTGGGCTCTGGCATTTTCACTTTGCCATTCATGACTTGGCTCTGGCTTTTGGGCTGCGTGTTTATTGCATCCGTTTTGTGGCATACTTTTCGTGCCGCTTTTGTTGCTGTTGTAGCTGCAGCTAAGCACGAAGCGGATATTGTCACTTTTGCAATTACAACGCGCATAACTTTGCACAACAACAACAGCAATTGCATCCAGCACGCTATATAGAAAATTGCCTTGGCATCGGAGCTAAAAAAAGAAAAATAAAATAATATAAAAAAAAGGAAAAAAACCCCAACGAGGCAAACAATGAATGAAAATAAAGAGAAAGAGCCAGTGCCCAGAAAGAGGGGCGATGCGGAGATAAGCAGTAACAATTTCATACAATAAAAAAATACAAAAATATATAAAAAAGATAAGGCTAAATATACAATTGAATTGAAAATAATTCAGCAAGGCCCGCTAAGCACCCAGAAATAAATGGGATCAAGGAAAGGCAAACAGAATTAAATCAAAACAAGTAGAAATGCTCTGCTCGAGATTTCTCGACAGCCCAGATACCATGTACCTATTGGTCTATATGACATCATCCCACATTAACACTTCATTATTTATGCCCCAATCTTTATAAAATGTCAAATGGTTAAATATTTACATTTTTGACTGTAGTAAAAAAGATTTATATCCCTTACTTTAACCATTTCGGAGATATAGACAAGTGAGCAAAAGAATATATAGTTTTTTGAAAGTTGAAAAGGCGGAAAGGGATGTCACAAAAACTCGAAAAATATTTGTTCGCTAAACGAACCTAAAGAAAAAAATTATTAGCTCTTTATCTCCTACTATCTCGGATATATTGTTACATATGTGGATTAAAAGCCAGAAGAATTACGTCTCTAGGTTTAACCATTTTGGAGAACGAGGTGTTTATACATACTAACGGACAGACGGACAAGGCTAGATCGACTCGGCTGTTGCTCAAGAATATATATACTTTGTGGGGTCGGAAAAGCTTCCTTCTTTAAGTCTCATACATCTCCACAAACCTAATATACCATTTGTACCCTAAGGTACTTGGTATAACAAGAAGTCTGGCTTCTGGTCCGAATCTGAGTCAAGATTATGTGTCGCGAGTTTTGATTCGCATTGGAAAATAGGACAAACTAAAATTCAGCTTTGATTAAAGCGCTTGAGTGGGCGCACGTGTTAAATGCTTTGAATAAACTCGATTGTTGGTCGTCTTCCAAATCGAAATCGACTTCTCAAAAAGGGCAACATCAAATTAGCAAGTCTCGCAAATCTGGGTCATAAAATAGTTTAGCTTTAGCTGCCGGAACTTGAAATTGTTGCGAGTTTAGGTGCTCCCAAAAATAAAAGCAGAGTGTATTAACGCTGTTCCCACCTTTATTAACCCGGGCCAATTGTTTGGCACAATAGTTCGGCAAGCCAACCGCATTCGTTCCAGCCTCAATAACCTGCGATCTTCCCAAGAAACCGAAAAATCCAAATTCGTCGACAACTTTCACATTTGGCCACAATGAAAATAAAAATATTTCTTCAGAGCGCTCAACTTTGGCATATTTTTTTACTTTCGAGCCCCCTTGTAAAAAAAAACCAAAAAAAAAATGTTAACAAAAATCAAAGCCGACGAGGCGCGTGCAAAAGACAAAACACACGGAAAAATAATAATAATAATAAAACAGACTCTCAAAAAATCAGTGGAGTTCAACGAACGCAAGTGAAGAAAGAAACCAAACAAAAACTCATGGAAACGAGATGGAAACAAAAAATTGTTATAAACATCGGCGAGCATATAATTAACACAATGAAGTGCAGAAGCAGGCAGCAAAGAAACTGATGGAAAAAAATTGTTCAACAATTTGTACTTGGCAACCCAAATGTGCTGAGATATTTGCCAAAGACTTGCGAGGGTTTCGAAGAGGAGCGCAGGCCGATCGTTTGAGCAAACAAAACGCTGGCTAAAATTCCAGCGAAAAATGAATAATTTTATTTTTATTTCCTTAAAAAAAAAAACGATCAAAAAAGAGAGGAATGCAAAAGCAAGCGCAAAAATCGCATTCAATCAAAGGCCACTCACAGCCAAGCGAAACAATAATTGAATAACTTCGTTCAAAATTTCTGGCGACGAATTTCGCATATACACAAAAACCAGCATCAAAGCAAATAATTAAGAAAAAATTCAGGCAATAAATTGTTGGCGCGTTTCAGCAAAAAGACTGTAAATTTGCTGATGAAGAAAAAATCTCATTAATACTTGTTTTTAATATGGAAACTAATGAATTTTTTCTCGAAAGCAATTGCTTTTTTCCCCGACATATAAGTGTTACAAAATTGCAAAATTCACAGAGCGTTTTTTATGCTCCAGATGAATTATTCAAATTCCCAGCTTAAAGCTCAGGCTATAAAAATCTTCTTCCAGTGAATGTCAAACTGTTTGGGCTAAGCCAATTTGCAGAGACAATTCTGATTAATTTTTTATTAAGATCCGCCGAAAGCCACCCCAATCAAAGGCCATTAAAAGGCGTGAGGACAACAACAGTGCTTGTAGTCAGACAACAAAAATTAATACTGCCATAAAACACTCATAAAATATGTTAAATAAAAGAAATTGAAATCCATAAACGGGTCGGGTCGGTCGTTTGGTCAGAGGAATATTTAGGTAGATGGCATCAAGCGGCTGTCAAAGTGACGCCATATATGGATCGACAGGACGCGCAAAAACAAATACACGAATATACATACATACATATATATTTATTCCTTGCTCCGTCTGATTTTCGGTGATGGAAAAATGGGTGACATATGTGGATGGCAGTTAAAATTGCTCGCAAGCGGAGCCGTCAACAAATTGAGCTTAAATCACGAAAAAGTTATAGAAGCGAACAGAAAGCAAAAAAGTTAAAGAAAGTTTTTGATAAACAAGTAGTAATTTCAGTGCAAAAAGTTGGACCACAGTAATAATCGAAATTAATAATAATAATGAAGCTTGACATTGTTCAACCATAACTAATAACCACAAGAAAAACTATTGTTCCAGAAAGTAAATGAAAGATTGCAAGCTTAAATTGAAGAAAATTGAAAAAGATTCCTCTTAAATTAGCCGCAATTTCCTTTCGCCTAAAAAGCTTCAATTAGACGAGTTTAATTTGTATTTTACGCCTGAATTTTCTTAGCCCCCAAAAAGGTTCACTTGTGCCGGGCCCTTTCAAAATAAAAAAGGATGATTAATTAAGGTTATTTTGATTAATGTTTTACCCGAGCCCAAGGTCTTGGCGCCCAAATCAGCGAAGCGAACGAGTGACGAACGAGAACCTTTCGAGAGGCAAGAAAACAATGACCACAAGACGTTGACCCAACCGCACAGGATTCTATATATTGCATACACCCCACTGACCCAAATCTCTGGCAAGGTGTCGCCCTTTTGCTCCCGAAAAAAAAACAAAAAAAATAAATAAAAGGAAGACTGGAGACGGAACTGAACAGCTGAGCAAACATTTGATCTGGCTGCGGTTCAGTGGTGCTCAAACTGTGACAGGTGCAAATTGTTGAACCTGTGTCCTCAAGCACCTGTACTGGGTCACCCACACAGTGGGGCACGGCCACTTCCTGGCATACACAAGCCCTTTTCCCTGGATTTTCCTGCTGTCATTTGTTTTCTTGTTTTTGTACAATCTCCCGGCCTTGTTTATATTTTTTTCCTGTCCAAGTTTTATTGGTCTGCGTCTGAGTTAAGTCTGTTTGAATTTTCTTGTCGTTTCGGGAGTTGTTGCTGTGTTTCTGTATTTTCTTCCCTGCCACGTTGCCATGTCCTTGAAGTATCCTCAGCGGCTGTGCGGCCTTATAAATCTTCTCGGTTTTGTTTCTTTTTTTCGCCATTTTTTTCCTTTTTTTTTTTTGACAAAATGGCGCAGCACGTAAATACATGTGTATGGGGAGAATATGCCTTGGTCTTTTGTCTGCGCCGAGGGATATAAATTATTTTCTGCTCCCGGCTCTATCAGCAAACGTAACTTTATTTTGTCTTTTCACTTTTGTTTTGCCAACTAATTGTGCCGCCTTACCTACCGCCTGCCGCCTCCTGCCTGCTGCTTTGCATGTGCTGAACAATTTATGAGCACTGCGGCTTAGAAGTACGAGACGCAAAAAATAAAAGCGCAGCAGCATCGTTTGTCGCGCATAAATAAAATTAATTATTCAGGCAAAAAGGCAATGGCTTTGGCTTTGGCTTTGGCTTTGGCTTGCCTTTGGTTACACAAATGCCAGTGACGGCCAGCAAAATCCCGCGCGCTGCAATCCAAAGCCGTAAAAGTCAAGACCGTCGGAGAATTGAAATTTAAGTGCCGCGCCAGAAGGGCAAAGGTCGCACAGCACAAAGCAAATGTTAGAATATTTATCGCCTGGCAATCCCGAACGATTATCTCTCGTGCAGTTTGTGTTTAAATAAATCAAATAGTTACGCAAATTAATCAAAGAATGCTGCAAGTGGGGGAGTGTTAAATCTAGCTGGTGCAAAAATGTATCCAAAGAATTCCCGGTCAGCAATTAGTCCTGATGGAATCCTTTTCCATTGTTTTTCGGGTAATGTCTTAACCCAACAGCCGGGAAAATGAAAGGAAAGGGAAAGGGAAAAGGCAGCAAATAAACAACGGTTAACCTTTAGCTTTGCAGCTGACCACGCCCCCTGGAACGGTGGGAAAAATTAATTACGCACGCTTTAAATTTGATTTCATTTGTTTTCGTTTCGTTCCGTCGAGTTGCAAGTTGAGTACACTGGCACAAAAATGAGTACACCAAGAAGAGTCTAGAAACCTAGAAGTGTGCAAATTCTTAAATATTTCAAGCTTTACATCTAGATACCCATAAATTACAAAAAAGAGATATTTTTCCAGTGTAAGACCCTGCATATTCTCGGACTTTTCCCCTGTCCGAAAGTGGGGAACCACCCACTTTAACCCCTAGCTGCCCCCTACATTTTTGCTTTGGTCATTCGTCTTCCATTTCGTGTTTTAATGAGCTTCATGCGCCACACGCTGATTTCGCTTTCTTCGCTGCTTCTTCGTTGTTTCGCTTTGGCTTGTTATTATTATTGTTTCTTCCCTCTCTCTCTCTCCCCCCCTCTCTTTCCTTCTGCATCCCACTCACTCCCCCTTGCTCCCCTGGCCCTCCACCAGATGTGTTTAATTTTTGTGTTTTTTTCGCCGGCAAATTGCAAATTGCGGGTTAGCATTTCTTAATGTCAATGCCATTGAAACGGACAGAGGGCAGAAGAAAATCCAGAATGATTGTGACGGAGGGGGGGCCGGTGGGGGGAGAAAATCAGCAGGAGAATGAAAATTGACAGCTTCAATCTTCAAAAACTTCAAACGAAACCTACGAACAGTAATTTGATAAAAACTTGTGGGAGATTCAACCTATATTTCAGGAATTTTTTCAAAATTTGTGTGCAAAACTTACACAAAAATTGTTTTTTCAATTTGTATACAAAATAAATATTGTTTAACAACAAATTCCCTTCAATACCTGGAAAAACAAGAAGAACTACCCAAAACAGCTGCAAGACAGCTTAAAAACATATTTTCTCGGACTTCGCAATAAATCAAGTTTATTGAAAGCTTAACCAAATATTTTGTATAAACTTTATTTTTTCAGTGATTTTGGCCTGAAACAAAATCGAAATGTTCTTTATTTCTCGAGTTCTTTTTGGTTTTAAGTGCGCAAGTTAATTGAATTGGGGGCTTATGCCGGAACGGTGGGAGGTGCGGGCGGAAAATGGGAACAGCTACAGTATCTACTAATTGTTAATTGCCCGCGGGGCCGGGAAATGGCCAGAACGGAGTGAAGAACAAGAAAAGGCAGCCAGCGGCACCGCATGCATTTATGGTAATACGAAAAGCGAATTGCGAAAACTCAGCGGGTTAAGAAAAAGCACGCCATGAGGCAAATTGGGCCGAAAGTGCAACAAATTGAAAGTGTTGATGATTTTGGCCAGGATTGACTGGCGGGGCGAGTAGCAGGGGTAATTAAATAAGCAGATTAAGTGGGGCATTGCATCGCAAAAAAGTTGCGAACTTAAAAGTTTAGGGCATCTTAAAGCCAGGCCATTAACATCCCCGCTGTTTAATGCTTATTGGCTCATTAGCAAGTTAAATAAAAACGTAACTTGCCCAATTTACCGTGCTTAATCCAATCTGTTTCTTGCTTACCTTTGTGGTGCAGAAATCCCCCGAAAATGCCGCTTTTCTCAGCATTTTACCAACCCTCCTCAAATCTTTGCCGGGAAAACCTCACTAATCGGCATAAATCTTGTAACTAAACCGAAAATACGAGCCATTAGCTGCGCCATTCGGGCTGATACATTATGCACCTGATACAGCCGCAGACATTAATTTAAAGCTCCGCCGCCGAAAAGACTCCCGGCCGATTTCCTCGATGATTTTCCCCCGGCTCTCGGCACTGACTGCCTGGGAAGACAAAACCAATAAACCAAACGCTGAATAACCTAACCAACCGCCTTGTTCGCGTCGCAGACGAAGGTCAGAGGGCGTTTGGGGGGTGGCATACTGTGGGCGGAAAAGTGGCGGGGAGGACCTTGGTTTATCGCTCAGACAACGCGCAATTTTTCGTTTTAATAACAATATTTACTCATCATAAAGTAGAAATGAAGGCATAATGTGTTGACGTGATATATATATGTATACTATAGCATAAATATATTTGTTCATATAAATATATATAGAAATGTATATGCAGGCATTAATGTATATATCCGTTTTGGGTGTGCGTGGGAGGCAGGGTGTTGCCGCGTTGGTCACAGCTGGTGCCACGCCCGCTGACACGTAGCGCCTCCCCTTTCGGCTCCCTTGGCTGCTGACATAAAAATTTCACGGCTGTTTCAACGCTTTTCCTGTTGCCTTTCTGGCCGTGTTTCCTTTTTGCGCCCCGTGTCGCAGTTGTTTGTTTTCGTTAAGCCATTTTGTCGTTGTCTATGAGGACTTCACTTAGGTGACATGCCAAAAGCCAATATTTGCATGACAAGCCCGGGAAAGGGACTGCGACTGGGTCTGCGTTTGGGTTTGGGTCTGGGATGCTGGGATGTTTGTTTGCACGACTCGTCAAAGATATTGAAAATTTAAACAAATAGTCCAGCGACTGAAAACCTGGCAGGCACTTGAACAAAAAATCTGGATTTGAGGTTGTATATCTTTAGTTAAAAATGTTATTGGCTTGCTTGTACAATTTATGCTCTCTAGATCCTTAAACTGAGGCTATAATTATGAAACACTTTCTCACACACAATTTTATGATTTTCCCATAGGAGGATAGATTTAAAATACATGCTATGAGAGAAAAAAAAAAAAAAAAATACACAAAGATTGCCAGATTTCCAGATAGTTTAGGGGTTGCCAAAGTTTTTCTTAACTTAAAGAGTTTCCATTGTAACAGTTTCAAAATGCAGCTTCAATCCCGCGATTGGCAAATAAAATACACTTTTTCATGGCATTCTTCATCGTACATTGTGCCATTTTTTAATTGTACACAATGCCTTCCGTAGGAGTGATTGGGACGACCCGGAGTCCATTTCGTGTAGGTAACTCTTTCGCCGGTGTTAAAGGAGCGGTAATCGTATGAGTCTTTATTATGCAGCTCATTGATATCCGTCCAATACCAATCGGTTAGGGTGAGTTGTTCGGTCAGTTTGTTGAGTTCCTCCTCACTTTGAATGCTCACCAGCTCGCCGCCCATTTGCCGACATGTGTTGGATGCCTCGAAGAAGGCCAGCTTTTTTCGCTCCTCAATGAAGTAGGACTTGGAGCCGATTTGAATGAAATTCGGCAATATGATCTTGTGCGTTGGCACTTCCCTGAACTTGGTGGAGGCCACGTTTCTGGGCAGGCTGGCCAGTTGCAACTCCAATTGCTCCAGTTTCTCCTGAAATTGGATCAGTCGGGTGTTCTGGTGGCCAGTGACAAAGTCCATCATCGGTTTAATGGCATTGAAGCAGTATCCTGCGCACTGAGAGTTCTGGAGGAGGTCGGAATCCGCCTGTGATCCGTGGACATGGCAGGCGATTGCAAGAAATAATACGGAAAATGCGAGCTCAAGCATCTCGATTCACTGAATGCAAATTGAAACTGAGGTGACCCCTATTTATGGGACGGCAGAAGAGCTGATAAGTTTGTTTTCGACCTTGTTCGCTTGACTGCATTGAACTTTTAATGCCTTACTTTATCAAAAGGGGGTTCCCCGTGCCAATCTAACACCGGTCAATAAATGCTATATTATACGTATTTTGTGTATAATTAACAACAGCAGCAATCTGTTGCTCTTAGCGATTCTATTGGTCATATACTTATCTCGTTGCTACAATTTGTTTGGGATGTGTACCTCTTTTTTCTCTCAGTGATATGCCATCTAAAACGTGCGACACGTGCAGACGTTAGGTGGCGCCACCGCAACCACTCTATTCCACTTTTGGGGGACGAAAACATCCAAGAACTCGCCTTTTTGCAAAAAAAAAAAGAGCCATCAATCAATGGGTCTTAGGGCATTTTGTTGCCTTCGATTGGTGGGCAAGCGTTTAACGGGGCGTATACGCAATTAATGCGATTTTGTTGCTGAAACAGAGGCTTTAAGAATTTCTCCGCCAGAGCGCTTTCCTTGGTGGAATTCATGAATGTTCTGCTCTAATTGCATTTTGCGAAAGTCGGTGTGTGCTTTTTTTTCGACTTTTTCTGTGGCGCCTTGTTATGTTTCAAGGTTTCTTTTTGCCTTTTTTTTGCTGGGAGTTTGTTTCATCATAATTACCGAGATAATTGCGCACGCATCGTTAATTGGAGATGAATAAACGAGCGCGGGGATTCGGGGCAAAAGGAGACAGACGGGCAATTAGATGAGTTGGGAATGGGAGCCAAGTGAGGAAAAGTGTTGATGATAATGAGCCAACTAACCGCAAATTGGTCCAGATTTGGTTAGCAGTTATGGCCAACATCAAAGAGGGAAAATCTCAGCGGGAGTGGGCCACACTAGAACCGACTTTCCCCAATCAACATCAATTCCCTGGCGGTCCCTCGAAACATTTGCATGGCCCCTGTCAATGTCCTGCCGACTGAAGTGAAAAGAATGATAAATCAATTTGCGCACAAAAAACAATCAAAAGTTTGTTCAACTCGCCGGGAATTTGTCATGAATCAATACAAATATGCGAACGTGGGTGCGAATAAATGCGTTGTCGCTTATACTTACGAATATTTACATGATAAATTCGCCGGCAATCATTCATTGAAACAGATCAAACAACTAATTTAACTTTCGGCCTTTCTAAGGCCGTCTGACTGTTTGGTTTCCACTGAAACTTTTGGTTTCAGCTGTTAACCGAATTGTTATTAATTTTATAGGCAGTTCGTGTGCGTGTTTTGCGTGTGCCGTGACCCCGACCCCTGACCCATGACCCTTGAGCCTTGAGTGAATGACTGGCTGAGAGGAAGCCGAGTGACTCAACAATGCGTAACAACAGGAAAGCAATAACCATTTGCAATTAGCCCCCAAGACGCGTATATTTTGACACTGTCTGCAAAGGCGATATGGGCAAGGTCAACGCATCAGGGCAGAAAATTGAAATAGATGATGATTATATCCATATTAGGTGACTTTCAAGACAGATGATAAAGCTAGCGCTTCAGTTTCTATTTGTACTCTCATTAAAACCCATATTTCAACCTTTAAAATATGCTGGAAATAATTGAAAATCCCCGAAGATTTTGAGGAAACTTTACCTACTGCTTTTGAAACTTCTACGGAGCCAACAGCAAGTGTCCTTCAGCCGCACACCTTGGGTCCTGGCAACCCTCTCGAATCCTTTGTTAGCTTCCACTTTCCACTTTCCCCCAGTGAAAGCAGCTCCACCCCCAATCGCTTCTTAAGCAGTTTAGCATTAATTAAGTTTCAGTAGAAGTTGCAGACATTCCCCGACTGAGAGCTGCATAAAGGGAATGGGGGAGAGGGGGACCGGGAGACTTTTAGCCGGTAAAGTACTTCATTTAACTGTCTGTCTGTCTGCTGGCCAAGTGATAAGCTACTAAGCTTCCTCCGGAACCACCCTTAGCCCGCCCGGCGGCCGTCCATGTCCCCGCCTAACTAATTGCTGCCTTTTAACACTTGCGTCTAGGGAAAATCCAAATAGCTACGGTCTTCCTCTTTCGGGGCGGTGTGCATTTCCTGGCCAGACAACTGGAAAAAAGAACCCACCACCAGCACCAAGCTTGGGCAGTGCAGAATGATTAACTGCATCAGGTAATGGCAGCCAACGGAAAAGCTTTGGATGGGGGGGAGGAAAAAGAAAAATGAGGGAAGAATTCATTGGGGTTCCGTTTATCGGGCATCATCGGTTTGGTTTCTGGTTTTCCGCTTTTGTCGCGTTATGCGTCAGCGCACTAAACCAACATTTTTACACCTAAGAGCAGAGCCAGATGAAGAGACCGGCCGGACAATCTTCCCGACCGAGCCGGGGGCATTTAACGCTTGATTGCCGCGCTATCGCTGCTGCATTTTCGGCCTGAGTGAGTGCGAGACATGGCTAAGCGTATTACCACTCGCATTACCGTTAAGTTTACTGTTTTAGCCATTAAAGCGAAAGCAGGGGAATCCCCCATAGGCACCGCCCCTAGGCCTGCCCGCCCGCAATCCATTAGCCGACATTACGCATACGCCGCGTGGTGTCCATAAAAAATGCAACTCTGCATTGTTTAGCCCGCTGCAGCAGAACACACGCTGCCTGTACTCGAATGTATGAAAAAAAATGGGTACAAAACTAAAAAAAGGAAAAGAAAAACTCACCAGAAATAATAGAAATGGAAAAAAAGGGGCCGTTGGTGAAATGTGGGCGTGGCCACGTTCTTTATACGTGCCTGGGCATGCAAAGTGCAAAGTGCAAAGCCGGGAGCTTGGTGCTGCAGCTGCAACCTCCGCAGCTGGGAATATCGCTTTTTAACCCATCCATATTGATGTGCAAACATGGAATGCATTTTATGATGAACAAGGATTGCAGCCTTTTCCCCGCTTTTTCGGCGAGCCTTTAAAATATTTATGGTTTTCCGCACAAGTTGTTGGGATTTTTTCTTAGATAGGTGAGAAAAATACGCAACATCGGGCAGGTTAAATATTTAATCTTCTTTGGATGAAATAAGCTTGATTAATTTATGTGTATTTTATAGTTTGGTAGCAAATTGGATTTCAATAAGGGCCTTATCATTAATCAAAGCGAATTATGCGCTAATCTGGTCCAGACATCGCACGTTAACAAATATTTGGTCATTTCTTTGCTTGGCCATTTCGCCGATCGAATTTTTGCTGTCCTGCTTGCCTTTTGGTCGTCGCAATGCAGCCAACGGGAGAAAAAGGAGAATAAATATAAAGCAGCGGAGGGGCAGAATTGAAAAGCAATACAAATCCACAAATCAAAATCTGAAATATCTGAAATGTTTGAAGGGGCGATTCGACTTTCGGGGCGGTCCGCTGTCGTTTATTCTGTGGCAATGACATGCGACAAAGTTGCAGCTGAAATGGATTGCCCCGATCCCTGCGCTCTTTCCCCTAATGACAGTAACCAAAGTAGAGTAACCAGAACCAGAAACATATCCCAGACAATGCCCCGATTCTGATTTCGATTCCGATTCTCTGCCAAGAACCCCAAAAGCATTGCCCTCGCCCCACGTTTGCTGCTATTTCCCCTAGCTGCCCGCCCTCCTGAAGCCGTGGCTGCCAAGAAATGTTTGCTCTAGGGGATTCCCCCATGCTTCCAACACATTTATTAAAGCGAACAGAGTTATTTTTTGGGCACTCGGCGAGCAGTGCAGCAGTGCCTATGACAGGAGTCAGTCCGAAGGAAGAGGGGCCCGGGGCTGGGGCTGGGGATGGGCGGGATATTAATCATCGGGCAGACTTAAATTGCAAATGAAATCGGAATTGGGCAACGGTGCGTATGCGTATCGTAGTTGAGTAGTTTCGAGGCGACGAGGGAGCCAGAAATTGGCAGACTCTGTCAAGCATTTTGTTGGCTGCAGCAAACACAAACATACATATTCAAATTTATACATGATGAGAAAAATAATGTGTCCGTTCGCTTAGGGACTTAAAAGATATGTTTTTGAATCAGAATAATAAAGTTTCACAGAAGTCTGCAACATTAACGATTGGTTAAGGAAAATTAAGAAAGGTTAGGACTTACTTTTACATAATAATACATACTAACTAGTACTTAACTTAAAGTATAGCTTATTTTTACATAAATAGGAACAAAGGTTCAAATTTTAGACTATTTTAGCATATATAGCTGGCTAGCAGCCCATTTTCACATTGATTCTTGGATATAATAACAAACCGACGTTTATGAAACATGATGGGAAAATATCTTAAAACATTTGAAACTTCCTTGACACCTTAATTTCTATATACCAATTTTGGTATTCCTCTTTCATATACCTCTCTTTAAGCTTTAACTTTATGGCATTTGAGACAGTATTTCTACTATCTTAACTCTTCTCTCAGTGTATTTATATTCGCACACATCCACGAGGAGACACAGCGACAGAGCGACAGCCAGCGAGAGAGATATCCATTAAACAAACACAGAGAAATCGCCGCTGACATAAAGCAGCAATGGCTGTCCTGGCAATGTCCTGGCGTTGTCTGCCGCCTCTCCCGTTCCCTGTGTCCTTTACCCTTCCCCTTGTGTGTCTCGGTGTCGCCTCGCTGGCGCCAGCTGTCGCCTCTTTAGCTTCTGCCCTCGGGCTCTCGAGCCGGCAAACACACCATACACCACACACCATACACACCGCCGCACCCCACACACATGAATACATATTATATGGCATATAGTTTATATTGTATCTGCGAGATATGATGCTCAGTGCCCTCGCACACATCATCAGCATATTGCCATTTTTCTGGAGAATTTTAAACAACTTTTTCCCCGCTTCTGTCGCTTTCGCCCGCAGGTCCCGCCACCGTGCAAATGGTTTCCCAGAACCGGCCGCCGCCCCCGATGCCGGTGCCCGTCCAGGTGCCCCAGTATGTCAACGAGAACGGTACGCTTACCCACGTGATGCTCTCGCCGCAGCAGTACCCGCAGCTCCACCCGGGCCAAGGACACCTCCACCCAGGACCCTTCGTGAGTATCCCCCAAGTATTCAGAATTAAATTTGAAACAATATAGTTACGCGGGCGGGGACGCACTCCCTACCAGAAGGAGATTCTAATTCAAAAATCCATATTGACACAACTTCGTGGGAGCTGGTGTGCTTTTCCTTTTCCCTGAAAAGGAAATGAGTGTAAGCAAAGATGTAGGCATCGACACGAGCGCAATAAAGGAAAGAATTTCCCTTCTTTAATGGGAAAACTTTGGCTCAAATAATTTGGGAATTTAAATAAAACCAACATCCCAAATTTTTGGATGGTTGCGCCGCCTGGAGGGGTAAACTTTAGTTGCAACATTTCTGAAGTGCCAGCTTCATTCTGGGAATTAATTACATTAATTAACTGCAACCAGATCTGGCTGAATACCTTTGGCACCCCCCGGGAAGGCAATGTCTTGACCATATAGCATGCCCTTGCCGCCGCAGCTCATTTCCATCTCATTTTGGTCTCGTTTGTGGGGGGACTTCCTCCTGGGGCCGTCGTTTGCATTTTGCATTTGCAACTGACTGCTTATCAATTAATTGTCGGCTAATTGGGCGAACAACCGGCAATCAACGGCACCCGATCGCCAATAGCAACAATAATTCCCCAGCGATGCTAATTCGATTTTCAAGCGAAATTTCCATTTGGGGGGCGGCTGTAAAGATAATTTATTGCACAGAGTCGCAGCCTGGTCGTGTGCACCAAACAAACCGGATCGGGTGCGGATCCGGGTAAAGCTGCTGATTCCCAGAACAAAAAAAAAAAAAAACGCTCAAAACTAATGGCAAAAACTGCATGCGCCTGCCTGCCTGCATACGAGTGCTATATATTCTAAACTGTTTTGCGCTAAACCAGTCCGAAACAATGCCTGCCTGCTAGGCGGCTAAACTTTTGCACTAAATAGCAATTAAGATAAATTTCAAACAAATGTGCTAAAACTGTTGCCCAGCTGTCGCCGTAGCCGTCGCCTGCATTTATAGTTTATTTGTTTATCGCTTGGCTTAAGTTTTTAGTCTATAATCTGCAATATGGCTTTGAATAAACATTTGGCATTCGCAGGAACGAGCTTGGGTTGAGGGGAAGTGTGAAAATCGCATATCTAATTAGTCTGCACTCGCATTATTCAGTCTGTGCTCAAGCCAAAGTTCCATTTGCACTCAAATTTGCCACATGACTCACCATGGCACGCAAATATTTGTATAGGTGGCACCCAATGCACTCGCCGGACAAACGGACGGACGTACGGACGGACAAACGGACGTATGGACAGTTCAGTTCATTTGTTGTTTGCTCGTCCATTTGTTTGGGCAACTGAATTCGTTGCATTGCATTTCACGGGCTGTCATTCGGGCGTGAGCTTTGACAATCAGTCTGCCTGCAAAGGTATTTGCTTTGAATGCTAATTAGGCGGCTAGAAGCTGAGACGCTGGGGCAGAGGCAGGGGCAGTGAGAAATGCGGGTAAAAAAAATGTGCATAAATCGAGGGTAGCCTCGTTTAAAGTTTGTGTTTACTGGATGCACCCATTGAGTGTTAAGATCTTGCAAAAAACTATATCACTTTACCAACTTGACAGCCTATTGTGCAATCATATTTTTTACCACAAAAAAAAAAGCTTGGAAAGCCTCGAAATGACAGTCTATTTACTGGCCAACTGCATCGCTTAAAAGCCAGCTATTAGTTGGCATTTAGTTGATTTTGAACGATACAAATTACAGTCATTTGGATTTATTTTCACATTTTAGACGCATTAACATGCGGAACTAGTTCGCTTGACAAGTTCGGGCCAGGCTCTTGCATTCCGTCTAAATTGCCTTGCTAATTTGCAAAATGGCAAAAAGCGCAAAAAAAAAGAAATCGCTTGTTAGCCAAAGCAGATGAGCGTTGCCCATTCACATCACGTTTCACAAGGCACCCTACCCTCTTCCCTGCAACAGATTTGTTTTGGCGCGCCACTTATGTCTAATAATTTAATAATAACAATTTCATTGTACAACATAAACATTCCCATCCTTTTCTTTTATGTGCAGAAAATGGCTTGCGAAATTCAAGGCATAATTGAAATATTTTCACTTCCCGGGCGACCGGGAAAACTGTTGACCAAGCCGCTTTTGAGCCAAGTTCGTGACTTGGTCCAGACAGAAGTTCAAATTGAAATGGGCATTCCGGTTCTGGGCCAGCGCCTAGCGCAATTTTAATTCTATTGCTCCTCGCTTGTTGTTATTATCAATTGTTCGTTTCAAATCGGAATTAATTGCATTGTGAATTATATAATTTCCATTGATTACGCCCGGGGCCGGAGCTATAATTGTTTAACACTTTGGCGCTGATTTATTTATACTCGTATTTGTTTTGTAGACAAATCAAATTATTTCTTTTCCACGCTAATTTATGGGACTGCTGCCAGAACACAGGAACAAAATGACACGTAAAAACGTTATCAATTAAATGATTTTTAATTACAGTTGAAGTTTGTTCAGTCAAGTCGGAAAGAGTTTCAATTTTATTTTTGTGCTGTCATTCAGGCACTACATTTAGTTTTTGCCTTTGTTTATTCGTCGAAAAACGCTTAAACTTTTCTCTTCACCCAAATTGCAAAATTAAATGTATAAAGTTTACGCTGTCACTATTGTAATTTGATTTTTAACATGTTGGGAGTGGAAAAGGTATCGACATAACTAACCCCACTAGCCCTACAGCCACCTCGTTTAGCTAAACCACTCGATTTGCATAACAATTTGTTGCCCGGCTGCCTTTTATCTGGATAGTGCAATCCATGCAATGTTGTATGTTAGCTTGCAACATTGTAGCTCATGACTTTTAATTGAACTCCACTTGAGTTGGAGCCGAGGCTGACGCTAAAGCTGAACTTTGCTGTCACATTTTCCTCTTTTTTTTTTTACATAACTGGCCAGGTCTGTTTTTCCTGGCCGATCGCCCGGGCCTCTTGCCATTTTCACATGGGGAAAACTTGATTAATGCCGCGGCAACAGCTTCATCCGTTTTCGGATCTGTTGCAGCGCTCTTGGACACATGTGGTGGCTTCGTCACGCTTTGTTGCTGAAACGAAAGTGCCGGTGGCGATGGCGATGTTGTGCTCGCTGTCTGGAAACTCTCCTCCGCAGAGGCTGAATTTTCCTTGACTTAATTAACAATTTGCTGCTGCAACATAATGGCACAAAATGCCGCCTAGGTTTTATAACCATAGAAGGCTGCCACACATGGCAAGTTACAAAATTATTGATAGCTTCTTCGACTGAAGAGGTCTCCCATTTGAGACCCCCTTTGTGTGCGCCCCTGTGGAAAACCGCGATTCGCGAACACATAGCGCACAAATGGCAGTTTCCGCTGGTTGTGGGGTGTTTATGTTGAAATGTTTATAATTTGATTGTATGCTAATTTGCATAGCTACGCCGTGGTCCATTGTGTAACAAAGTTATGCACTCGAATAATGCGATATCTGTCGCACCACTGAAACCGAAAACGAGACTAAAACTTATGGCGGCACCCTCGCCAGAACAAATTTTAATCTCCTTTTGTTTTTTTTTTATTCGGTTTATGCTTTAACCATTTGTTAATCCGTCTGCTTTTGTTCTCTTTTGTGATTGTAGTTTCGAGCAGAAACTCATTAACTTTGACCCATATTTTTGGGCCTTTCAGACTTTATGACCATGCAGAAAATATATAAAAACTACGAGATTCGCGTAGAATTGTTCACTTTGCGAGCGAAAGAGAGAAAACGGACAATTAACGCTTTAGAGTCTGCAAATTGCGCCATCCAAGTTTGGACGGCGTTTTCCCGAAATTAGTGTAATTTCAGGCTTACAGTTTTGCGGCAATTGGGGGAAATTATCAATCATCGGGGCCAGGCGGCTTTGGCCAATTTTTAGTAAATATATGCAACATGCGGGCGTGGCTAATTGCCGTTGCCCATATAAATACACACTCGAACCGTGCTAGATGGCAATTTATTTAATAGTCGTTTAAAAATGCTGGTGAATTCGATTTTGGGGAGTGTAAAGAAATCTCTCGTTATCTGATTTGGGTAGACCATTTTGTTTTAACATTTAATTTGCCTAAAAACTAGTTTGCTTGTAACGAATTCAACGTTTTACGCGCCAAACTTCAAATTTAAATTCTCTTAGTCGTCTTGCAGCTTTTTATGTAACTTTCCAACACTTGCTTAAACACTAATTAGCGAACAAGTTGGCAACGCGGGCTAAGAATTGTGTTGGCAATGCCATAACCTAACTGAGGTTGGCAGCATGTTGAATTTTTAAATAAACCGCCAAAGGCATAAGATGACGTGTGCTACGCGTATTTATAAGAGATTATCGTTTATTGGTAAATTCGCGTTCACAGAAATATCAATTAGTTCAGGTTAAATAAATAATAAAACAATAAATATGTATTATTTTTTATAAAAAAAAACAAACCTAAAATATGTGTTTATTATGAATGAAATATAGAAACATTTATAAAATACTGGCACATTCAAAAATAAACAAAGAAATCATTTAATACTTAAAAAATAAAAGACTAAAAGGACTAGATTCGGTTATTTTGAGAGAACTGCCGGGAGAGATGTAGTCGAAGTAACTACTCTTAAAATACCCTCTAATAAATATTTTTTTAACAACGTTCCTTAAATTATTTTATATTTTTATCTTATATTTATTTATTTATTTTTTATAGTTTATTTATTCATATTGTAGATTATTTAATCTTTGCATATATATATTTTTCATCCCCCAAAACGGGTTGGCAGTGCTGGCTTGATAAGAAACGAGTGGGCAGGGCTGCTGCATCGTAGAATGCAATTTTTGAATATTTCCAACTAATGACAAGTACCCAGTAACCGTTTCAAAATCAATTTTAAACGTCTCGCATTTGCAAAGCACAAGCTCAGTTGTAGCTTCGAGTGGAGAGACCCGAACGAGCGAACGACGAGCGGGAGCGATTAGATTGCTGGAATTTCGCAAATAAATTAGTTATTGTTATCAGCGCTCTTGTCGTGTTGTGTTCTGCTGTATTGTGTTCTGTTCTGTTCCGGTAGATATTTTGAAAGCCAGCGTGTCCGAGTTGACGTGGTCGCCGCAATGGAAGAAGAGTCCCGCGACCAAAGCCCCCAAAGAACTTTTGTGATCAAAGTACTGCCACTGTCCTGCTTTTGGGAGCTTTTCCAAACTTTTTGCTAACGTGACTCCTTCGACGTTTCCCGTTACAGATCAGCGCCAATGGCACTTCGCACTTCTACGCCCCGGTGACTGGATATCCGGGCCCTGGGCCCGGCGGAAATGGACCGCCTCACTATCACTTGCCACCGCCACCGCCGCCGCAGGGCGCCGGAGTTCCGCCTAACCCGCAGGCGGGTGCTCCGCCCGGGGCACCGGCCGTGGCAGCCGCTGCCGTGGTGGCTACGGCACCGGGACACCCCAATGCCCACTCACATTCCCCGCACTCGCCGTCGCCGCCGAACTACCGGGACGAGCGCAGTCAGCGGCAGCACAGCAAGCTCCTGCGAAAG
The DNA here is from genome assembly GCA_021223825.1 of Drosophila ironensis. Taxonomy (NCBI): domain Eukaryota; kingdom Metazoa; phylum Arthropoda; class Insecta; order Diptera; family Drosophilidae; genus Drosophila; species Drosophila ironensis. The sequence goes on from JAJJHQ010013222.1 coordinate 1,243,890, forward strand.
CTCGAGAAGCAGCGCGAGTCGAGTAAGCATCCTCAAGATACCTTCTATGCTGTGGCTAATGGTTTTTGCTCTTCTAGATCCCCCGGCCCTGTCCACGCCCACGCATTCGCCGTCGCCGCGGCGGGCCAACGAACTGAACGGACACAACAACATTCCGATGGCCGCTCACCTGGGAAATCATCTCCACCTGGTCAGCCATGCCGGGCGCCGGATACCCCCACAGCAGCAGCAGCAACAGCAGCAGCCACAGCAGGGGCAGCAGCAGCAGCATCCGCACCAGCTGCAAGCGCAGCAGCAGGGTCAGCAGGCGCAGCAGCAGCGCAGCAATGGCAACCAGCGCACGGGAAGCAGTGTGGGCGGAGCCAGCTCCGTGGGAACCTCCGAGGACGGCGAGGACAACTCCAGTTTGGCAGCCGAAGACGAGGAGGACTTCCAGGCCTCCATCGTTGAGCAGATCTCGACGATTGAGAAGCCCGAGGTGATAGACGTGACCTCCCGGGCGGCCAAGATCATCTGGGAGACGCCGGGCATCACGGATGCCCTGCTGGTGGACATGCGACAGCTGAGGTACCAAGTGCTCCTGAGCGATTCGGGGAAGCAGTGCAAATACAAGAGTCTGTACCGCGGCGAGGCGTACGAGTGCATTGTGCAGGACCTGCAGCCGGGACAGGACTACCTGGTGCGTCTGCAGGTGCACTACCAGAAGCTGCAGGGCACCGTCAGCGATCCCACAGAGTTCCGGACGCCGGCCTGCGAGCCGGACCAGCCGCCGCCCCCTAAATTGGTGACACGCACCAAGAGCACCATCAATCTGCGTTGGTCCGCCCCGGCGGCGAACGGATCCAACATCCTGCACTACCTGCTGGAGTACGACGAGGGCCGGATGGCGGGCGCCGGGCAGCCGACAAAGTTCGTGGAGCTGGCGAAGATCAAGGCCAAGCACTATGTGATCGGGAAGCTGCAGCCGACCACCGTTTACAGCTTCCGCCTGGCCGCCGTCAACGAGGTGGGCCAGAGCCCCTACTCCCCGATAGCGAGCTACAGCACGTCCGGAAATCCACCGCCGGTTCCCAGGCCCCCGCAGCTGCTGGCCAGCAGTTCGAACTCCTTGAAGCTGGGCTGGGAGCGGAGGGCCCAGGACGGGGACTTTCTGCTGCAGCTGCAGGACGCGGAGTCGGGCCATGGCTACCTGAACACCTACAAGGGCACGGAGCTGCAGACCGAGTGCCTGCAGCTGCGGCGGGCGAGCAGCTATCAGATCCGCCTGCGCTCCGAGAACGAGGCCGGCGTCTCGCCGTGGTCGCCCGAGGTGAGCTACCGCACGCTGGCGGAGCGACCGGGCAGGCCCGGGAAGCCGCAGGCCAAGGGCAAGATCCATGGCACCCACTTCAAGGCCCGCTGGGAGGCGCCGGGCGACACGGGCGGAGCGGAGATCCTGCGCTACCACCTGGAACTGAGTGCGGCGGGCCCGGCCTTCGAGCGGATCTACAGCGGCGGCGAGACGGAGGCCATGTGCGAGCGCCTGCAGCCGGGCACCACCTACGCCCTGCGCGCCTGCTGCGAGGGCCCGGCCGGCCAGAGTCCCTACTCGGACATCGGGCACGTGACCACGGAGGCAGTGCCTCCCGGAGCGCCCCCTCCGCCCCACTGCAGTGATCCGCCGTCGCCGTACGCCGCACTCCTGAAGCTGCAGCAGCCGGAGTACAACGGAGGAGCCCCGATTCTGGAGTTTGAGGCGCAGATGCGACGCCTGGAACAGGTGCAGGCCCCCCAACTGGTCTACCGCGGCAAGCAGGCGTACTTCGTGGCCCAGGACCTGATTCCGGGCGGCATGTACGAGGCGCAGGTGCGGGCCATCAACCGGATCGGTGCCGGCAACTGGTCGCAGTGGATGAGATTCACGGCAGCGGCCGCTGCGCCCGGAGTTCCCGAGGAGCTGCGCGTGCAGGTGAAGTCGGCCACCCATCTGAGCGTCACCTGGCAGCCGCCGCTGCAGGACAACGGTGCCCCGGTGACCGGATACACGCTGAAGAGCGCCAGCCAGGAGCGATCCGCGGACGCCGACCCGCCGGCGGAGGAGCTGAAGGAGCCGGCCAGCTCGGAATTCCACAACTGCTACCAGGGCGCCCAGACGTGCGCCGAGCTGCGCAACCTGGCCCCCTTCACGCGCTACCACTTCCGCATCCTGGCGAGCAATGCGGCCGGCAGCGGCCTACCCTCCGATGTGATAACCGTGTGCACGCCGGCCGCCGTGCCCGGCGCACCGCAGATGCAGGGCTACGAGTTCACCGCCCAGGAGGTGACCCTCAACTGGACGCAGCCGGCGGCCCACGGCTCGGCCATCTGTTCGTACAACATCGAGTACGGGGAGCGGACGATCGCCACGCCGGACGCGTGCACCCGGTACACGGTGAGCGGACTGCTGCCGGAGACCAGCTACAAGTTCCGCGTCCAGGCGGTCAACGCCATTGGGGCGGGAGCGTTTAGTGCCTATGCCAAGCTGACCACCCAGCCGGCCCCGCCGGCGCCCCCGCGCCTCGAGTGCAGCGGTGCCGGTCACAACTACATCAAGCTTAAGTGGGGCGACAATCCGGGCAAGCCACTGGCCGCCTCCGGCGCCGGCAACAACGGCGACTTCACCAAGTACTTCGTGGAGATGTACGTGACGCGGGCCAAGCAGTTCCAGGCCGTCTACTCCGGCACGAACTGCATGTGCAAGGTGCACAAGCTGCAGGAGCGCACCAGCTACACCTTCCGCATCTACGCGCACACAGACCGCGCCGGCGACGGCGACTACTCCGAGGAGTTTGTGTTCGACACCACGGCCACGCTGCCGGCGAACATCAAGCCGCCGCGCGTGGTTCACGAGGGCAGTGTGTGCCTGATGGAGCTGCCTGGCCAGCTGGGCATGCAGCTGACCCTGGAGTGGCAGCACTCGAAGAACTCCTTCCACGATCGCGTGGAGTACGAGCTGCAGTACGCGGTGCTGGGGGCCGCCGACCTCGAGGGCGAATCGCAGTCACCGAAGGGACGCAGCAGCAGCAGCAGCAACTCGAGTGCCAGCGGAGCACCCGTCAACCTGGCCAACCAGGACTACCGGCAGCTGTACCGCGGCACCGAAACGAAGTTCACCATTGACAATCTGGCGGCCGGAACCTGCTACCAGTTCCGCGTCTGCCCCATCCGCATTGCGTCCGACGGGGAGCTGCTCTACGGCCAGCCATCGAGTCCGCTGCGCTACCAGGTGCCCAGCCAGCTGGACCCCAGCTCGGCCACGTGCCACCACCACCTGCACGGCACTACAGCCGCCCCGGCTGTGACCGGTGGCAGCAGCCAAAGGAGCAGCCGCAAGCTGTCGGCCGGAAACGGATCGGCCAACGGGCTGCACCTGAGATCGGTGAGTGCGTCGGCGATAAGCGGGGCCAGTGGCGTGGGAGCCGACCCCTTGGTCATCGGGCGACTGCAACAGGAGCTGTCCGGCTTCAATGCGTGCGGCGATCCGCTGCACCACCACCATCATCATCACCATCACCACCACCAGCCGTGCGGCGGAGCAGTGGTCGCCGGAGGCGGTGGCTTGTCCGGAGCCGGGGAGGCGCATCACCAGCACCAGCATCACATGCATCAGCACCACTCGCATCACATGCACCACGCCCACCATCCGCACACCGGCCTGGGCCTCGCCGCTCCCAACTCCCATTCCTCATCCTCCGGCCCGGGCGCCTCCTCGACGGCGGTGACGGCCTTCTCCTCCAGCTTGGCACCGGCCGGTGGTCTGAGACGACTGGTGGGCAAGCTGACGTCGCTGTACTCGAACCGGAGGCGTCTCAGTGACCAGCAGAAGGCCGTGTGCATTGTGGTCTCCTTCCTAGTGGGCACATTCCTGGTGGCCATGTTGGTGAACATGCTGAGGGGTTAAAAAACCTACTAAAAAATGGAACATTAAACGGATGTTTGATACAACCCCGCAGGCTAGCAACCAGACTTGTAGATCTAAGTCTTAATAGCAACCGGAGCTGCGAAAGCAAGAGCACAATGAGTGCAGATGTACCCGAGACAACACCTGTCAGTCTTCACTTACCTGTGTAAGTTTTTGGATACTGCATACAGATTCTCTTGGCTATATAGGCCTCCATGTCTCTTTGACTTTACTACCTCGGTTGCTCTGAACACATAGATCTACCAGACAGGTTGTGGGCCTGTAATTATGTATTTTTATATATATAAACTGTAACAGAATCAAACAAAATCAAATTGTATATTATCTAATTTTAAACGGAGAAATCAACACAGCAGAACAGGAAAAACGAAAACAAAAACCTAGCAAAAATCTATAAAAAAAAAATTGAAGAAATGAGTGGATAAATGGATGTCCCCCTTATAAATGTATTAAATGTACACAAAAAAAACGCAAAAGGAAACATTCACACACAGCCCCCAGCTAAATGTTATTAATGGTATTTACTTATAAATATTTGTTGTCACAAAAACGAAAGTTTAATATCTCCATATGTGCTATAAACAAACAAACAAAACATATATATTGCAAAACAAAAGATCAGAGCGCGCGCAAGCGAAAGATTGTAAAACGTCAGCAGAAAACTATGCTATATAAGCTCGCCAGTACTTGTCAAACCTGTTCCGCGAATGCTTCTCAAACTGTTACTTTCCATGTTTTTGTGTATGAACCATTTGATGTATGTGTACGATGTATGTTTGTGTATGTATGGGTGTGTGTATGTCGCGGTGTTGTTGTATTTGCATTTGCATTTGCTCTCTCTGCGGAAATGTGAGTGAAGCAAGATAAAATCAAAACGAAATTCGTGTAAAATACGTTTAGATCCCTTTTTGTACAAGATGGTTTTTTTGTAAAATGTATCCCATAGATAGCTGGTCAACAAATTGCACCAACTACATTTATAGGCAAAAACAAAAACAAAAACAAAACGAAAACAACACTCCTAAGTAGCTAAAAAACGAGTAACAGAATTGATGATGGGACGATGGTGGAGAGCAAATGCAGAACGAATAATTAAACGAAAAGTATGAATTTATTAGACTACTAGCAACAAGATTCAGTGCTGTACTATATACAATTGTTTCCCCCGATCGCTCCAATCTATGCAGATATATATATCTGATATATATATATATATATATACATACATATAGATATATGTAAAACAGCAGACGCTTCTTTCATTCTCACAAACCTTTTTATACGAATTATTACACAATTTATTATAAACATACACGTATGATACGACAACAATGAACATTGAAAATGATAATGCAAACGAAAATGAAAACCAAGGCAACCCCCAGTTGGGGCTGCTATATCTTTGTATTGACGAAAACTGTTGCATTTCACAACTAAACCCAAGTAAACAAAAAACAACCAATCCTGACATTTTTTTGTAGGCTGTCCTGTCCCTCTCTGGCTATAGCAGCCCCAACTAGGCAAAGTGATTTATATTCCAATTATTATTATTTTTCTAATTAAATAAATTAAACTAAATGTAATTGTTTCTTTCCATAGCATTTAATGTGAATTATACAAAATACAAAATGAAAAAAACAAAACAAAAAAAAACACAAAACAAAACCAGAAGAATCTTATCTACAAAAACAGCAAAAAATCAATGAAAAACCCAAAAAAACAATACAAGAAAAAATACACAAGGCGAAAAACAAATGTTTGTTCATGTAAAGCGTAAACATTTGCTTGATGCAAATTAAAAAAATTATATATATATAAATAAATAAACTTAAATCGGAATCAAATGATAAATAATAAATGGAAATTATGTATGTTTCTATGTTTACAACTTATAAAATTTATTTGCAAAATATATATATATATATGAAACATTTAAAATAAATGCGATATACAAATAAAATACAAAATGTGTTTTCTCTCAGTCACAGCGGGAAATACGAGTCAAGTGAGTATCGCTTCGGTTTCCATATCCTTTATTATGTTTCGTGCAAATAACAATTTTATATTATTCTAACATTGTAATCGGTATTTCTATATCGTTTATACTTTACGTTTAATCACCTATTAGTTTGGTTATTACGGTATTTTTGTTTTTCAGGAGGGGCTACTTTTTGCGGCTCTCTTGAAAGTTTTCTATATTTTCTATAAAATTCCATTCCATATTCCTTGTTATTGTTTTCGTTGATATTCCGCATATAGTTCGTGTGTTTAGTGTTCCTTGGTGTTTTTGTCTACTTCAACGAAAAAAATCTTCTAAAAATGTTCGAGTATTTATCATTTGTATTCCAAATATAATTATACGCATGTGTGTATGCTCTGCTAAAATCGTTGTGTCTGCAGGCCAAGGATATGCACATCCCTTGCCAGGATCTGCGCATTTCCCTAGGATGCAAACGCATTTTGTAGTATAGTTTACGATTCGATTATGGTTTGTTGTGTTGCTTAAAATCGGTGTATAAAATTGTGGTATCTTAAACTTATTTACTTGTTTGCGTTGCGGTTGCTTTGCGTTGCGTTTGCTTTTCGCTTTTCTGTTTTTCCGCTTATACTTTTTGCTCACTAGCTTACTTATTTGCTTGCTGAAACATCAACAAATCCCTGGCTTTAAATCCATTCTCTCAAATCAACAAATACACAGCGCATCCCCCTTGACGGGTTTCATTAATTCAATAATGTTCATCCAAAACTTATGTTTATAAAAAATATGTTTCATGCTAAGGCAACGTTCAACACCGATATGGGATAGTTTAGTTTTAGTTTTCATAGTTATAAACGTACTTTGTATTTGTATTTGTATGTTATCTATAAGGGTTCAGTATTTTATTTTTGGTGTAAAAGATTTCTCTATAAAGCGTTTTGCATGATATGTGCGTGTGTTCAGGAGGTTTCGGGGCGATGGACATTTATTCGTTGAAAATAGGATTGAAATGATATATAGAGTAGAGTACAGAGTGTAGAGTAGTGCCGAATAGTGTCATTGAACGGATATCAAGTGTTTTCGTGCTTTTCGTATAATGATTTTTATATCTAATTGGGTGTGAAGTGAGGTATAACATATAGCCAGTGTTTGTTTAGGTTTAGCTTCCACTGATTATGTCTTCATATCAAAAATGCTGACAACAACATGTGTCTCTTTGGAATCCCGGAGCGTTTAGCTGCCTTAAGGAATTATTAGTCCTCAACCAATGGCCCCCGTGGTGGAGGCACAGCTGTTACTTATCAACGGCTCCCGGGAGTTCACGGACGTGTTTGATGGATCGATGGAGAGTGTGAAGGTGGACGTCTCCACCGAATCGTGTTGGCTCTGGGTTTGCTCGTGTCTCCTCGGCTTCACCAAATGGGCGGGATCCTTGTGTTGTACTCCGGCTTCCGCAGCTGGATAGCTGGAGACGCGTTTCAAGGTCTATTCGGTGGAGACTGGTTAATAACTCAATGCATTATAATAGGTACAACACTTACCTTATCGCTTATCAATTCGGCAGCATTGGCAGCGGCCACAGACTCCGTAACTGGGCAAATATTTTTGCTGGAGGAGAACTTTTTACGCTTTCGCTTCAGAGCGGCAATGGCAGTGAGACCTAAATCGCAAACAAATGGGTATTACTTCCAGGGATTCCTAAATCTTTCCTAAAACACGAACCGCTTGTGGTGTGAAAGAAGTGTGCTCCGACACCCACGTGCCCTGATGTGGGTGCCGCTGGGGGATTACTGGTTATTGAAGGACTCGTCGTGGATGTGGTGGAAGTAGCCGACTCTCCGTGGTATCCGTATCCGTGCTGGGTTGAGTTCTGGGCATACGATACCCTCGTTTGTCCATGAACAGGTGTGGATGTTTGCGACGAGTTGCAAACGGAGTCCTCCGACTTTGAGCGACCCAGCATTTTGCTCACATTGCCCACTTTTGCGGCTTCGATGAGAGTGCCTGCAACCGAGAAAAAAATATTGTGAATATTGCTAAAATATTATGAATATCCCTATCGTAAGGGATATCCTTCTAAAGTAAGATCTCAAAAAATAGCAGAGTTTGTCTTTATAATTAAGCAGCGTTTATAAGTGTAACTTTTTAGTGCCTACGAATTTTAAAAAACTGCTACCTACCCCAGCGCTTTTTATGTCCCGCGATGCGTTTGTTGTAGGGCTTCAGGGCGGATTTGTTGTACTTGGTCACCTGCCCTGGGTTAACCCCCAAACCCGCCGCCTGGCCACCCTGACTGGGCGATGTGGGTGAGTCTCCCGACCCGCCTCCGCCACTGCTTCCTGCTTGACTCTGCTGCCGCTTGTGCATGAAGTTCGGTGTGAAAAGAGTGGACAGCGTGGTGCTTAAGATCTCGTGCTGGTTGTCATAGTTGTCTAGCGATGTGGAGAACTCGGCCACGGGTGCCAGGGATCCCGTGGATCCAGGTGGTGCGATGTTGAAGCCCTTCATCAGACGACGCTCCTTCTGGCGATTCTTCTTGCCGCCGCCTCCTGGAAACACATCGTAAAGATCGATCGTGAATCATAGAGTTTGATTATTTTATTTGGGCTTACCACCACCTTGACCAGCGGTAACATTTGTATCCATGCCACTGTTCTTCAGGATTTCCACCAACTCGCAGCGGAAGGCGGATATGTCCTGTTTGATCTCATTCACATCGTCCTCGGTGACTCCTTGGGACTCGGCCTTGCGCTGCTCCACCGTAACATAGCGCCTCACAAGATTTCGCATTATCTGCTGGTACTTAAAGTCCCGATCACTCGCCTGCTGAGCCTTGCGCTGGAAGAGGAAATATTTTAAGAGATACAGATTATTGGGAATCATCAAAATGGCTCACCCTTATGGTTTTCAGGTGTTCCCTTCGAGCAGCAGATGATCCGCTGCAGAAGACCCGACGTATCCACTTGCAGGCATACCAAATGGACTTGGGCGTGGGTATGATGTTAAAAGGTGGCGGACAAGTTCCGCCCTCCTCAAAGTAACTGATCCAGAGCTTGGAACGGGCAAACTTCCACTCCACATCGGCACGTTCCTAAGAGAATTGACCGTAAATTACTCTAATCAAAAGGGGGTGCAAAGGCAACACAAACCGAAATCAATTGATACGAATGATTCATCATGGCTATGAGCAGGTTCAGCAGAACAACAATATTAATAACTGAGTAAGTTCCAAACATCAGCATGCCCCAGAAACGAGTAAAGATCTTAATGCCATCCAGCTCAAAACTGTCCAAATCGATCAAGCCAAAAACGGCCCAGAAAAGGGTTTGAGTGGTTTCAAAGAGACTGAAATCGATATAAGAAAGATTAATTCAAAAATATGATGAATTCAGAGATAACTTACTTTGAAAACCTTCGCCAAACAATGCAGGCATTAGGGTCATTGGTGCCATTCATGTTTAGCAGGGCACTCATGGGTGAAACCTCTGGACAGCGCTTCTTTTCCAGGTCAGCATAGTACCTAAAGAATCACAAATACCTTGTAATGAAACAAATAATTTTAATATTTGGTTGCAACCCACCAAAGCAATTGATTCAAACCACTGCCAAAGGCAAAGAGCACCAAAACGTAGAGGAAGAAGAACTTCATGATGTCCATCACCATCCGGGACAGCGACACCTGCAGTGGACCCAAATGCGGATTTACGGAGAATATATAAACCAGCTTGAGGCTACTGAAGATGTTCGCCGCACTGAACAGGCCCTCCGATATCAGCATCGGATCCCAGGCATCCCATCTTTCGCGTGGCAGGTCCGTGGCATGCGAATTGAAAATCATCTCTTTTTGGACCTAAAAAAAAAGTAGCTTATGATATACTGCATTTGTGGATATTAGATGGAACAGACCTGAAAGAAGGACACCACCCGGAGAGCTACGGTGGCCACGTACAGTGAATTCGTGACAAAATCTATCACATTCCACATGTCGTTGAGATACTCCTGAAGGCCCACGTCCCACAGCTGCTTCACCTCGCTCCAGATGAGGCCGCTTACCCAGGCCAGGATTAGCCACTCGATGAAGGTTGGCTTGGCCCCCCTTTTTGTGGGCACCTCAACCTCCTCCACCTTGTTGAGCAGTCCGGAAGTGTCGGCAAAAAACCAGCCTCCGATAAATGTCTCGATTCTCTGGGATGCCAGCATCAACAGAACTGAAACAAGCGGTTTTATAAACATTGTTAAAGTTCTAGAGTCTGCACAAAGTATTTGTTATCTTACACAAAAATGTAAAGTAGGAGGCGCTGTGGCAGATGAACTTAATGAATGGCTTTCGCATTGTCTGGCCAATGCTGGAGTAGGGTGCCAGGATGTAGGCCAGCGAGAAGATGGGGAACATGATGCCAATCCGGATGATGTCCACCGCCTGGAGAGCCATGTTCTTTCGCCGGAAACCGGGCAAGCCCTCGTACCAAATGCTCGCCAGCAGCTGCTGGACATTCGAGTGGGCCACGAACTGAAAGGGAATGGTATTGAAATTAAATTAGTAAATAAGATATATGTATATCCAATGGACACACCTTTTTCTGGCGCAGCTTGATGGCCAGTTTTAGCCTGTTTAAATGCATCCGTTCGCCGTGCTCGTAAACGGGACCGGTGGGATCGTGATTGAGCAGGATCTCCAGCTCGTGGGAGGTGCGTGTGTGGTCCAGCAGGGCGGTGGCAAAGTCCTGGCACTGCTTGCGCAGCTCCTGATATTCGTTCTGTCAATAACGAAGGGAACTCTTCAATCTAAGGCCTTACCCAAGGAGCTATAAAGAGTTGTTACCTTAAATTCGTGCTCGAGGAAGCTGAGACGGCGCAGCTCCCAGGACAGCTCGAAGGCCGTGAGAATGGGGTCCTTGGAGGACAGGGCTATCAAACTGGGGCTGGCCAGAGCCCGGTAGGCGTTGATGCGCGACCGAGAATGGCGCAGGGAGTCCTCTTGCCGCGATTGCACGCACTCGTCGCACCCGCAGCGCACGTCGTGTGGCATTGGAAGGACGGCTCCCCGGTCCAGCAGGATCTTGATAATCTCGTAGTTGTCGCGATGCGCCGCCAAAATCAGCGGTGTGATGTCCGGCGTAAATGTGGAAGTGTCCTCCGAGGCCGACTCCCAGCTCTAATAAAAGAAAAGGCAAGATAGTTAGGATATACTCTTATAGAAATAGATCTCTTGTGGTTAATGAAATAGAATCAAGTTACTACTATAGGAAATTACAAAATTCACAACTTGTTTCTGTTGATTAACTCACATGATTGCCTTCGCTGTGGAAGGTGACATTTTCGTGGTCCAGGAGCACCTCGACAGCCTCGACGAACTCCTCGGAGATGGAGTGCAGGAGCGCGTCCTTGGTGTCCACATTGTAGTTGATCAGCAGCTCGACCATCTCGAGGTTCTCGTTGTCGATGGCCATCAGCAGGGCTGTGCGTCCCAGGGGATCCACGCAGTTTACGTTGATGTAGTCGGTGTCCTGGGCCTTCTGCAGCATCCTGCGAGTGCCGGCCATGTCGCCTCGCTCCACGGCCAGCAGGAACTTCTTCTCCTCCAGCGTCAGCTGTCGGATCTCCTGATGCGGCCGGATGGTGTTCTCCTCCTCCATCATGCCGTGTATGCTGTGGCGCTGTATGGGATGCAAAAACCCTAAAATCTCTGTTATATTTATGGGACTCCATGGGTGTTACCTTGACCCTGCGTGCCGGCTCAATTTGCACAGCAATGTGTCCACTGCCGCTGCTCTCGCTGCCCAATTTTTTCTCGGCACTGTCCGCCGCATCCGCGCCATTCTTGATCTTATTTAGGATCGGAGCCAGAACCGATTTTCGTCGCGCAGGACTCACGAAGTGCAGCTTTTTTCCTTCGTCTGGCGGGAGAACAAAGTCATAAAGCCATATTTTAAAGTACATTACTTTAATTCCCTAATTGTATGATTTATTTTACCATTTTCGACTAATTTTAATCAAAGATATTTGACAATTACAAGCGATAAATAAGCATTGAACTCAAAATAATGCCAATAAACTGACTGCCAAAGTGTATCTAAAAGATTCGTTTAATATTAAATGCCGCAGACTCCCTTAATCACCCGAGACAGGTAACCGATTATGTGTATCCCCTCATCAATGCCTCCCTGCTGACCGTGCAGATGTCTGGCGTAGATAATCCAGCAAGTCCCAACCCAACTCGACCTTGAACAGGACTATCTACCCGTAAACAGAGCAAACCACATCGGCTGACACATGGACAGATTTTGGCCAAGGCTGCTCCGCCAGGACTCCTGCGAGAATTCGAATCAAAGTGCTATTAAATGAATTTGCTCTGATTTCCTATAGCCTTGGGAAAAGGTTGTCGCCATCATGTTTGTGGCTGAAAATCTAATAATAACTTATAAGCGTAAAAAATCACGGCAAATAATCCAGAAGCTCTGAATTCAAAAGCAGATCTTTGAAGAAAATAATCTACAACTTATTTTAGAGGTAAATTGTATCCGTCTAATGCTTTAAAATCCTCATGGAGAAGTGCCCCATAATCCTGCATATGCGGCAATGTCAAAAAAAGACTTTTGTTTACATTTATGCCTGCCTCCCGCGATTTACTCGTACAATTATTTTGTGGGTGGTGGTGCGCTTCATCAAATCTGGGTCAATTATTGCCATATTCCTTTTTTTTTGCATATTTAAAGGCCCACCACGCAAACACCACACGCAGTGAGGGGTGCATGTGTTGTCAATGTTTGGCATTTCATTTCATTCAATGTCACGAATGCATCGACAGCCGAACCGAAAAACATCATCGGTTCAGGCACCCAAAAAGCGTCCTTGATATTAATCAATTATGAAATTTTTTAAATGCACCTAAATTTATCGAAAATATAGAAAGAACTCAAGACCGAAAACTAAATTCTCCTAAGTATTCGTCCAAAATACTCCTATCATAGTTTGACAAACATTTTCTATCAACAACAATTGTTAAAACATAGATAATTGGAGTTTTAATTGTTAAATTGTCCAAACTCTTGGGCTCTGGAATTTATTTCTTGGCACAAGCAATTATTTCTTGCCTTCCACGTGCGTTGAACTCTCATTGATTCTACCTCGACACCTGTGTACAAAGTTTTATAGTAGCAACGTATATATACATGTGTATTTGCAGTCCCCTGTGTGGCATAGTGTGAGACTGCGCAGGACATAACCTGGGGCAAGTTTCGCCCAGGTTGTCGTAGGTCGCGAACACATGTATAGTAAACCGTGCCACTAAACCAACCAAAATGGCGTCGCCGCCGCCGCCATTTTGCACACAAGCAAGCCAGGATCAATACACGCAAAGCCGCAAACACGCACACCCAGCAGTAATCGCATTCACACAGATACTCGGCTCTTTCACGGTTGGCATACTAATCACAGGCGGCTGCCATCGACGGAATGCTATTGATTGACCTGAAAACTTAGCCCCATCGCCTGCAAACACAATTGGGACTGCACCTCAACGCGCGCTGGTGGGAAAAGCATTCATTATTCAGTCAGTGTCATGAAAGCTTAAGCCAGTCATGATGTGTCGAAGGCATTTCTGGGAAACACTACTTATTTATAGGAAAAATGGAAAAGAATTTAAAGCATCTTAAAGGTTATGTCTTGCAAAAAGACAACTTGTTTTGTTTCATGAATTTCACAAGCTGCTTAACTCGGATTATCTTTTCAAAGCAATTTTATCAAAAGTGAACATTAAATCTCTAACCACAAACCTTGGTAATAGGCCTTATATCAAAATGTTCTTGTTTCCTTCAATTATCTTGGCTAATTGCCATCTAGTTGGCTAAAACTTACCTTCTCCTTCTTCGCCGGTGTTCGCTTCGCTCCATTTCGACAACTGAAAAGTGATAAGCGAAGGCACAAAGTTAATCTTGAGTTAGTAAGCAATGCCACAACAATATCAACTTTTTAGCTAGATAAGTACATAAACTTTCAGATTTTTTCCTTCCCTCAATTTTTTGTTGCAAGCTTTCGACCTTAAATCGCTTACTCATCCATCATCCCGAATCAAAGATTTTATAAATATCACCTTGAACATTTTGTCGAATTTCCTGTGCGACCTCGAGAGCACCTCCCACCCCGGTCCGCCCCCGGCAGCTGCGCTTCCTGCCAGCGGCCGAAAACAAACCAACGACCTTGACACACAGCCGGGCCATAACAACAAAAATATGCTCTGGATGCTGCAGCCACGAGCAGATAATTAAATGTCAAGACTGCAAGTAACTGCATTCGCGCACAGCGGCGGGAGGGCCCATTGGGTTGACCAAGTATTCAGCCACAAAACCCCACCAACATGCCACCAGAACAGGTCTTACAGGGGATTACATAAAATGAAAACAGGGAAAATTTAAACAAGGTTCGGTTTTACAATATTAACTGACTTATAAATGAATCTTAATCAGAGGAGAAATATTTACATTTTATAATATATCTCTAGATAGTTTAACTTCAAGCCATTAGCTTTTAGAAATTGTTGCATCTCAGGTTTGATAAACTATAAGTAGATCGTGATAATTATTTAATTATGGGCTTTTTCCTTCGGTGTGATAGCGCCGAGGGTGAGAGATGTGGTTTCCTGGCCACCACGGTGGATTTCAGGTTCAGGTCTGAGGTTTCACCTCCGACGAAGGTTGCACTCGCATCCGCCCGCTGAGCACTTGACTTTTGGGAGGCTGTTTGGGCTGGAGAAGCACTCGCTCCGGGCGAAAGGGTTGGTGCCATGCATGCCACCAGAGCCTCGAGTGTCCTTGTGGCGGGCAACAAGCGCCGACTTGTGGCTCCTCGCCACACAGGCCCCCACACACACGGTAGACACAAAGTGCGTGTCCTTGGCAAATTCAGCAGCCAAAGACAACGTCCTCGACGACGAAAGCCACAATAACAAGAACGAAAATCCTTACAAACATTTCGCCAAATGCAACTCTCGACGGGAGAGAATAAGCAGGAGGTAATCGCATAAATTCAGAGTGCTTGAAATGCATTCCCAAATAAAATCTTTGATGCACACTTTTTACCCCCTGTTGCCGACAATTTTTGCGTATGAAATTATTTCCTCTATGTTTTTAGATTGAGTCACTTGTGACCACAAAAAACCTTTCATAGCCACTCTGTCCTTTTCACTCAGTGTTTTGGTTTTTGTGTGTTGTTTGCGGCACAGCTGGATTCTGAAGATGGGCCTGAGGATGCCAGCCAAGGCAACCACTTGAAGTGCAGCTCACCGCCCTCGGCCCACTTTGCGACCCCGTTCGCCCCCGCAATTTGTTTTTTTTTTGCGGGAGAAGGCCAAGCGCGAGCTGCTTGAGAAGCAGTGGAAGGTGCAGAGGGCGGCCGTAGAAATCAAGACTAGCGACTAGCATATTTAGTTGAAACACATGCGCGGGTCGTATGCATGCCAACCGTTTTCGTATGGAAATGCAGGTCGGCGTTACGTATACGCCCTGTTGGCGGCAATTAAAGGCAACCAGCTGTTGTTGTTGCTGTCGTCGCAGCTGTTCGTCGCTGTCCTTGAGCGCCTTCTAATTGAGGGCACTGCACTCGCCTGCGGTGACCCCAAGGCACCCCTATTTTTTACTGAAACCCTTTAGGTGTATTGTTTTTGCTTGAGAGCCGTTTAACTGTCCTCCCCCCCTTCCCGCCTTTAGTCACCTTGAAATGGCAAATGTGGTCAAATTATTAGTTTAGGAAAAAACACAAGCCACCGTTTTGAGAGTATTTCTCTGGAAATTTTGAAAACTAATATAGTCTGTTTCTTTTTGGCATTTTTTAAACAAATATTATATCACTACTATACAAAGAGCTTTTGATAGCATTATTCATATCCCTAAAGCATCTCTTCATGCTTTTATATTTAAATATTTTTAACTTAATATATGTTTAACTAGAATCGATAATAAATATCTGCAATATTGGTATTTATATGTTTTTCCCAACCCTAAGCATTTCTGTTTTATGCTGAATTATCATAAAGTGTGAAGCACGGATAAATTTAATTTACTGATAGGGATTCCCTATAATATCTAGAAAAACTTTGCTATAAATTTGACCCCGCTTGTGTGTCTGCCGGTTTCGTTTGGTTTGCAAATGTGTGCGTTTCAGGTGTGTTTGTGTCCGCCTTTGTGCACTCCCCTGTGTTGGCAACATGCAAAGGTAAATGAATCAAATTTCTGGCGCGGGTCCGGGTCCGGGTCCGTGCCCGAGCCCGTATTTGTGTTTGTTTGTTTGTTTATTCGCATGCAACGGTAACAGAAGCTCAAATGCGTCTGTGAGCTCGGCACACACATAGATAAACACACACACACACCCAAGGAGCAAACACACACCTTGCCATAGGTGAAAGTAGGTTAACTCGTTTTTACGGTTACATTTTTCAGTAATGCACAAAACGTGACGAGCATAAAAAACGGAAAGAAAACGTTTTGAAGAAAAGGTTCGAACTTTCTGGCAAAGAAAACTTCGATGGTCACCAAGCGTAATGAAAATCTTTGAAGGGAACCAAACATTTTCCTTCCATAAAAGGAGCTATGGGAAGGATAGATCAAACAAGTAAGAACGATTATGGTCGAGTGTCTCGACTATAAATACCTGGTTCCTGGATTCCACCTGTTTGCAGGGGTTCAGATGGATATTCGCTTATAAGATCGAGCCCGATTTTTTGGGTAAGTAAACTAATTTTTTCCCCCTCCTCTTCCTCAAGTTCCCCTCCAGTTCCCGTCGCCGGACGTCAACCGCATCTCCAGCATCGGATCCGCCCGATCTCCCCGCCAACGATGGAAAATGGAGGATCAATGGAAAATAATGGAAAATGGAGGATCATTGCCCCCTCTAAAGTCATCTCCCGCCATTTGCACCCGGCTGTTGTTTTCTCTGCATCCCCTGCGTCATCCAAGAATTGTTTGTATCATCTCACCTGAACCTGGAGACCCGCTGCATCAGTGAAACACCTACTTACAGGCAGATTGCCCAATAGTTCAATAGATTCTTTACTTGGTCATTAGATATGAATTAAAACTAATTTTCT